>CAEGAE010075229.1:0-85387 GCA_903067095.1 Girardinus metallicus
TATATATGTATGTATATATATATATATATATATATATATAAATAATGTTTGCGTGTGTGTATGTGTGAATGAGTGCCACAAAATACAGTTGTTTGCAATATTAAACAGTGTTGTGCCGCCGGCTCTTATAAAATCGACCGGCAGCATAGCTGGAGTGTGATTCACACACTGACTCACTGGCAACGCGGCTATGGCGTGTGGATATGTGTATAAGAAAGAGAGAATGTGTCGCAAGCTACACACAGTCTCTGTCAGACCTGCCTTGTTCTGGTGGTGTTCTAGAAACCTCTAACCGCACCACATTCCCTGGAGTTTACACCCGAAGACAAGGTTAGGAGCTTGCAGGAGCAAAAGTATATCCTTCTTTACCAGTGGACAGCAAACCTTGTAATCCAGTGAGCAATTATCCTTTTCTCCTGCTTCATGAAATTCTCCCTAAAGCTATAAAACCCATTTACAACTTGGAAAAAAAAAAAGACAACTTGTTGAGTTTGGGAAATGTTTAATATATTTAATTTTATGTTTTACTGTAAAATAAAAATATTCATAATGATCAATTTTCCACTTTTAGTTTTATACTGAGAAAAAGAAGATAGGGGGCAGCTTAGTCATTTTTAGATTATAAAATAGAAAACGATGGGGAATCAACTACTACTCAAAAAATAAAGCACATAATTTGCAGCCTAATTAGATAAAATGCTTTAAAAAGGCACTAAGGACATTTAACAAAATTAGTGCAATTTTTATTATCTGTTCTCCCCCAATTTTAGCCAAAACTTCAAGCTGCTGCTCAGTGTCTTAGTAATATGTTTACAGCTGCAGCCTGTTCTCCTTTTCTGTGATTTATGTACCAACATGAATATGGTGTACCTGTTGTCAAGGGCAGTAAGTCAAAACAGTTATTGTAAAGTATCTTTGGTGAATTCCAGGATCAGTGGAACAAGAGTAAATCATGAGATGCTTGTGCTTTAAACAAGGGTGCACTATTGTAAATCTGTCCCAGTATGTCAACTATATGCAATGCAACTATATATCATTTGATGTCGATGGGAGAAAGTGACTTATTTACTTTCACTAATAGCGATGTCATTCCCTGTTCAGCATAAATCACAATTTGCAAAAGGCAATTGAAAATCACCACGTACCTGTATGTATGTATGTATCTACTTACATTTTGGTTGGCTAAACCCATTTCTATTAACGTTGAATAATCCACAGTATAGAAAAGTTACTTAAAAAATAGGTTCACTGTTCTCATTGTGAATTTAATGCCACGAGTGCATTTTAGGCTGAAAATGATATAACGCTAAACCTTTCCTCATAAACTGCATCTTCCAAGTCAGTGGTTTAACTGAGAACATCAGTGATGTGCCTGGGGATGAAAACAGCATCCATGAGTCATCATTCAGGAGTGAGGATGAAGAGGGTTTAATCGCTCTGTTAAACAATATGTTGGGTAATAATTCTAAAGCTCTTCTAAGGTCACTTTCTAATATAAATTTGACCAACTCCTGTGAATCTAATGGATGTTAAAAATGCTTGATTTTTGGGGGTTAAAATGAAAGTGAGCAATGCTCAAATGTCATTACTGCTTCACTAGATTCTGTTGCCCAAAAGTATTGGTTAAAGGTACTTCCATGTTGCTGACTGGACAGCCCACAAAGAAGCCCCAAGGAAGAACTTTATGCCTTAAGTTAGGCAGAGCGTGTTGAAGGCAAAAGCTAATTATTTGAATTAAAACAAAAAACAGTTTTATTAATGCAAAAATGATACTATAATATTAGGAACTGAGAAAACATAGCCAAAACTGAAATGAACTACTAATGAAAATGGTTACTTAGTTGCAGCTGGTGACTCTCTGGTATGCAGCAGTATGGCCAACATTGTATTTGTTTTTAAATGTGCTAGAAACTAGAAGTCTCAGTATTTTTAATGCTGTACCTGATCAATGTAGGTCTAATTCACGTGAAAAGAAAAAGAAAGTTAACATTAGTTGGGGCTGCAGACACTAACTTAACGATAATTTTAAACCACAAGCTCCAAATAACTGTGTTCCTATGCAGCTGTGCTGCACTCTCAGTGTCTCGGGTATGTAACCCTTAATGAGGATGTGCAACTCAGATGAATGCGAACACAAAGTCATGATGTGGAAAAAAAATTCAGCCTTTGCTCTTGCACAAGAATGACACCATCCACCTTTCACATTTTGACAATTTAAACTGAGTGTTTCCTGTTAATGCCGTTGCCACACGCTGCTTCTGTCATCTTCACCAGGATGAAAAAGATATTGAGCTAAACTGAAGACAAGATGTCACATGAAAACCTGTTGGGAGTATCTTAGGTCAATATCTGAATTTGAACAAAGTAAAGAACATCTCAACAAACTATTTCATTAAAAAGAAATGTGTGATCTAAATCGATCTAAACAGTAAAACATCAGGCGTTGTCATATTACATTGTGTAATTTCAGTTGTATGCAGGAGTTTATCGTCGTAATTCAGCAAAATGCGAAACTGTCCAAGTGCGTGAAAAATTTTGCCATGTACTGCACCATGACTTCTTCATGGCATGACAAACTATTTTCTGAGGTGATTCATCTTGTAGTTTCAACTGATCTGTGTAAAGTCTTTTACCGATTAACATAAAACATATCAAAACACTGAACGGGAGGCAGCTACCACAGGTTGCCCTTTTTTTCAAACCACAAACCCTTAAAATGACACAGCTTTAAATGAAAGTGTTACGCAAACGCTCCAGAGAGTGCGTTTGCGTAGCATGTTCTCAGAACCAAAGGTTCTCAGA
This sequence comes from Girardinus metallicus, assembly GCA_903067095.1. Taxonomy (NCBI): domain Eukaryota; kingdom Metazoa; phylum Chordata; class Actinopteri; order Cyprinodontiformes; family Poeciliidae; genus Girardinus; species Girardinus metallicus. The sequence goes on from CAEGAE010075229.1 coordinate 2,803, forward strand.
ACATGCGCTTTCACCTCGACACACACACACAGTGTAGAACTGGACATGAGACAGCCTGGGAACAACTAGTCCACTAATGATGTCTATCCCGTGAGGATTTAGTACTGCACTGAGGAATGCAGGCCCTCTCCTCTCATGAGTGACCTGCCCTGTCACACACAGAGACACAAACATGCATGGAGCTGCTTCACCATCTCAGACCTACGCTCTTACACATGAATGATATGAAACCTCCCAGAATAGGGAGCTCGTAATATAGCAGACATTGCATTTGAAGCAAGCATAACAAGCTCACTGAGGAATTTGACACTAATCTGAGATGAGAGAGAATATGGGCAGGAAGACGAGGGGGGAGGGATTGGCCAAAAAAAAAAAACAGGACTAGAAGAAGGAATAAATAAACAAGGGCACTGAGGGGTCAGGGTAAGAAGGAGGGAGTGAATCGCTGCCGTGAGGATATGGATGTCAGAGTATTATTTACACGTAAAGTTTGTTCGTGTGATCCGAATGTGAGAGGCATCTTGAATGAGTGCAGTAGCACAGATCTGGTGTCTGAAGCAGCCAGACCCCCATCACTGCCTCCTGCTAACTGCTAGACGTCGTGACTGTCCATCTCTGGCAGAACAGAGATGGACAGAGTGAAAGGCACTCTGAGAAAAACTTTGCAGATCTGTTTTGAGCCAGAGTCAAGCCAAAATCAAAGTCTGGTAAAACTCTTGAAGAGTTTCCTGTCTTCTGGGTGCCAACAATCAGTATTTCTATCTTTTTTTTTTTATCATTTGCTAAAAGTCTCTTCTTCAGAGACCTTTGGGCCAATTTCACTAGATGGTGAAATCAGCAAACGTTTGTAGAATGAGGCCAACTAAGTGAGTTCTTTCCATTAATATGTAAAATATGGATAGATGAGTAGCCCACTAAAAATATAAAGCACATAGTTAAAAACAAACTTAAATTGCTCCTAAAAACCTTGTACCATGGACCTTCTGTTCTGTTCTTTACACTTATTGTATAAAATCACATATAAAAAAATGCTAAAACAACTGTTTCTTATTACTTGATAATTAAGATTTTGAACTGATTTTATAGGTGGGGTGTCAAGGAGCCACATGAGGCTGTACACGAGAAGTCACAGACCTCTGCTTTAGAGTCATCAAACCAATGCGTCTTAAATCAAGTTTATAGTTTGCTGTGTCCATAGCAGAGCTTTGGTTGGTGTTAATTGCAACAAGCGTTATGTAATATAATCTGCTTGCCAACGTTACCTCTTAAAATGACAACATGTCACTACAGTGAGGCCGTCCTTTGAAATAAATACCGGGCCTCTGGTAATCGTCCCAGAGCCGGACATGTGCAGCACCGTGTCGCAGCAGTCATGCATGCTGAATGCCTTCCACGTCTTTGTTTTGGAAAATGTGGCAGGGGTTGCCATGGAGCTTGTGTTTGATCTTCTGTAATTAAACAATCTCGCTGATTGCACAACGTTTCTCCCTGGCTCATCTCCGTCAGCCTCCAGCCGTGGACATCTCATCGAACAGCACATTAACCAGCGCTCAGCCAGTCGCCTCCCTGCCGTGATTTGTCCTTACATGGCCTAAGGTGAATGAGAGGGTGAAGGAAAGCGGAGGGGAAGCAGAGAGATAAGGATCACCTGATGATTCACTAAAGCTTGCGTTTGCTAAGTGAGTTGGATTTACTTTTTAAGCTCAATGGAACTGACAAGTTTAAAACCCCAAGTTGTTGGTCTTGACAACGATGACATACAGTTAGTTTAACACCAAATACCCTAGGCTTTATCTTTCTGATTCCATGTAGTATTCCTTGAAAAACATTTCATATTTATTTTTTCATACACTTTATTTAATAAAAATTGACTGTCAGTCCCGGTTTTGCCTCAAATCATCTTTGCCAATAATGCACTTTAACTTGAAATGCAGCACATCTAAACTCCTTGAAGCATATTAGTTCAGTTTATTTTGTTTATTAAATTAGCTTGACAGTGACTATGTATGAGAGCATAAACAAAAAAGTATGAAAAGATACACCAGACTTTAGTTCTTAGAGCTAAATTACATCTGCCGTCCTCACACACACACACAACCTGTAACTAAAATATAAAATCACCCGGCACTAAAGGAATTCTTGGGACAGATGAGAGAATAACTCTCTGCTCGCTATCCCAGAGTCAAAGTGGGCTCAGTTTGGGAAAAATATGAAGAAAAACTGTAATAATGCGGGGAGCTGAACAATGTAGGTAGTTGTTTTAATCTAAAATGTTGTGGGTGCTTCGAGATCATCTGGAACCACCCAGCACAAAAATATTCAATATATTTATTTTCAGTGATTTTGCTGTCTTTGAATTCACATAAAGTAAATAAACTGCATGAGAGCCAACGTATAGCAGAAAAAGTCACGCTAATTTATCAAGAATATATTAAATAACTTCACTCCTGCAAAATAAGCTATAGCTAAATTCACCTCAATTATCTATCCTTATGTTGCAACTCTTGGTTTAAAATATTGTATTATCAGATGATCCTGTATGCAAATCTTCAGCAGTATTCACATACATTTCTAACTGCGCTGTCACTAAATAAATGTGGTGCAAAGAAACTGGGATACTTAGAATAGACATTACAGATAAAAAAAAAATTCAATAACTTGTTGGGTGATTTTTGTAGACCTAGTAACTTATTTCTCTCACAAGATTTGGCAACACAGCACCCCATCTTTGAGGCTCAGTCCAGTCAACCTCCAGCATCAGTCATTTCAACAGCTTGTGTCCAGGATGTTCATTTGTTAGACATTTGATAGTTTTCGCCTCAACAAATGTGAGTAATTCCCTTTGTGTGAAAGGACTCCTTCCATTGCATGCAGAATTTCTGCCTGGGAACCATGAAGATATTGCTCTAATTCCACTTTCTTTTCAGTCACCTGAGCACTCAGCATATTTGACCTCTGACCCTAAGTTTTTCAGCCATTGTTTCACAGATCCTGGAGTAATGTTAATTTGCTCAGCTTTACAACCAACAAGGTGACAACTGTGGGCTCAGCCAACCCACATTATTGATGTGGTAAGACACTGAAATAAACATCATTCATGGCCGCAAGCTGAAGTTCTGAAATCAAAAGAACCAGCCCGGTGTCCAAAGAAACACCAGGGCAAAAAAAGCTAATTTTATCTGGTGGTGTAATTTTGAAAAAATCAAAAATAAAGCACTGATCAGTTGCTGAATGCCTTTTCAGATTTCACCCAAAACCATGTGCACGTGGAAGTTTGGTTCCTTACCAAACATGTTGTTCTGTAAATGAGACAGTACCTAAAAAAAAAAAAAAAAATGCATCAGTGAGGCTTGTGCAGAACATTGCTGAAAAACCTCTGGCAAAATGTGAATTGTTATATTATTTTCCACTTTGTTGAACCTTAAAATAAGTAAAAGTAAAGGTAGGTGGCAAATAAAAACCCTGCTCCTGGGGTGTGGAATGATCTCTATCTGTTTCGTTTTTTCTATATCTGCCCTTATTCTCCAGTGAGTGTGAACTATCAGACTATTACAACCCGGGGCTTTCCACTGAAGGTATTCCCACAACTTTTGGACTTACTTTTTTTCAACCTGGTGATGCAATAGCCCAACGGTTAGATTTGTATCCAAACAAAAATAAATAACATGTAATCTCGCTGCTGAACTTCAAGGTTCTTTCCCCCCATTTGTTGCTTGTAAATCACATTTACATCATCCGAAGTAGCAAGGCAGAGGAGACCACCCCTGATAAAGATATTTACGGATTTTTACAAGTTAGGCAATTTCACAACATTCTTACTGGCCAGTAAGCAGAGTTTTCCTATAAATCTGAGATTTCTTATGTTTAATGGATTAATAAAATGATTGGAAACAGGGTGTGAGAGAGCTAATGTGAAACTAATTTGAGGAGCTGTTAAACTGTATAGAGTGGAAAAAAAACAATAAGTTAGCAGCGCAGAAGTTCATCTCTGCTTGCGTTTTGAAACTGTTGTGAGTCTAGAGCAGCTGTGTGAAGTTTTGAAGAACTGGAAAGTTGTGCAATTGTGACCCATTTGCCCAAAGCAAATAGCAACATTCTAAAAAAAGGTTTTCATAATTTTTTTTTCCTCTCTCTGTTTTCTACCAGGCTTATTTGACGTTAATAAGCAGGGTGTGCTTGATTTTTTTTCTCTTCCGTTCGAGGCTCTGCTACCACACTTTGTAAGGAGTTACTTCTTTACAACAGCCTCCCTGAAAAAGGGCATGTACATGAATCATGTGCTGTTTTAGTGGTGTTTTAATCATAGTCTACAATGACAAGCAGCTCATAGTTCTTTTAATATTTGAAAGGTCATCTGGTTTCCAAAAAATGCCTTGGAAATGGGAGCTGACTTATCCTGTGAGAGCCTGTAAGCATTCCTGCATAAACACAACCTCTGGAACCTGTGGGTGGTTGTTCAGAAACTAAACTGGAAGCAGCTTAAAAGGCACTTTTATGAAATATTTAATGTCTGCTGCATGCAAAGATGTACTTCTCTATATATTTATATATTTAATAAATTATAACACATGCTTCAATGAGGCTCGTTTGTCAGATTAAAAGCATGCTTTTCATTAAGCCCACATTTCTGTATTAAAAATGTTTTTATGAGTCTGATGCAAAATTCTGGTTTTAAACGTCATTTTTTCATAAGCTGTCAGTGAATGCTTGAAAACTGTAAGTAATCCGTCATGTTGGTGATCATGATTAGCTTGGTGACCTGTGTTTTTACTAAAACAAGCAAACTTTCTAATAACATAAATTTTATTGAATGAGTGAACAAAGACTCTTTAAAAACTGAAAAGCTGAAAAGTGTATTGTATTTGACCTCCCACAGATGGGTCAGATACTTTGTAGAATTACTTCTTTTTGCAATTACAGCTGTGAGTCTCTCACGTCGCTACCAGCTTTAGAAACCTGGAGACAGGAATTTAGACCCATTCTTCTTAACGTAAAAGCTCAAACTCGCTCTGATTGGACCCACTGCCCCTGAATCAACTCATTTGCACCTTCCTTTCATATTTGACCCACTTCCCCATCTCTGTGATACTGCCACCACCATGTTTTAGAGATGGTGTATCCTGCTAACGGATACACCATCTTTGCAGTAATTATTTCATTTTGTAAACACTTCTGCAAGAAAATCACCAACTGTACGAGAGACAAGCATTTGTTTATTTGAACCTGCAGTAAAACCTGACTGAACTCAGCACACAGGGAAAGGGAACACCTGTGGTGCAAGATAAATATGACGGGTTGATGAAACAGATGTTTCAGTCACAAGGTAACCCTGTCAGCAATGAGCTATGCAGCTCTGTGAACAGATGCCTGTGAAATCATGAGGGGTAATATCCTCTGTGCCTTCCTGGTAAATCTCTGTTTACTGACAGGACATTAGCCTGAGGAGTTTTAACAGACAGCTCAGGCCAGTCAATGTGTGTGTGCGTGTATACGTGTGTGTGGGAGTCCAGGAGAACGCCAACCGAGTTTTGATTTTAGATCACTTTATTTCCTCTTACTCTGTGAGAATGAGCCCACTAAAGAGCAGTTTCTTTGTAAGCATGTAACTACTTCCTGTTGCAGTTTTGTGTTTACCATCCACTAAAATATCAGTCAGTGATCACTACAAAGTTTGTTTTGGGTCATGTCAAGATTTTCTTGATAATGACATATTTTAATATATATATATTACATAAATATAAATTAGAATGAGAATTATAGAAGCTGGATAAAGTAAAATCAATGATAGATTGCCTTTGGCCCTGGTTTTCATTCAATAAGCATTTCAAATTTACTTTAAATTTTAACCCAGGATTCTGAAGAATAACAAAGATCATTTTGCTTTAAAGCATTTTGATCTGAATTAGTGAACTGAAGGAGTCTCCTTCCTGAACAATGAGGCACTTTAACACTTTATTCTGCTTTAAAACAGATTTGAAGCTATTAAAGCATTTCTCATTCATCTGAGGTTTGCAATACTTCCACAAAGATAACTCAGTGATAAGTTAAATCCAATTTTCAAATCTATGGTGTTCTTCAATATCTTTTTGGGTCAGCAATCCTCTGCATTGTTTTACATGCGACTAATCTTGTTTGCAGCACAATCACACCAACTTGTTTGTAGCACTTTCCCAAGCAGTGACAGAAGCCTGCATGCACCTTGTGTTATAAGAAAACAAGATATTCATCGTTTCAGTGATTCTAGACTGCCCAGTCAAATATTGTTTCTTTTTTAAATGTCCTTAAGTCACCACACTTTCACATGTTTGTTGTAGAGTATTTTTTATGATGTAGCACTTAATGTCTTAAATCAGTCTTACAACAGAGACCCCATAGTTCAAGTGAGGGGCTCAAGCCGTCTCTATGATATATTCATGTGGATTAGAGAAAACTATTTCTACCTCAGCCACTCTAATGCTGACCTGTTTGGTCTCCTAAGCCACCTGTCCATACAAAATAAAGATTAAGACTTTTAGTGTCTTTCGGTATGGCTTTCTTAATGATGTTTTTTTTCTCCTGTTTGATTACAGTGATCCTGCAAGAACAACATTTTCTGGGGAAATTTATCCAGGATTCATCTCAATTGCGCTGAAGTTGGGAACTTTCCAGAAGGTTAATGTCAGTCAGATTTATTGATTCCTAGGCTAATTTTTTAGACATGTCTGTGATCAGTGTCCTCTCTGAATACCTAGTATTGGTCAGGTTTCAACATGCCACTGAGGAGAAGTTGATTCTTTTTGAGGTAATCCTCTGTTTTCATCTTCCCACCAGTACCATTTGTAGTTTATCACCTCACAGCTTGATACTGCCACCACCATGCTTGGCATTTGGTTGTGCTCTTACGTTCACCCTGACTCTTTGAACTATACTTTATTTAAAAAAGGAATGGTCACACAGCAAAGTGCAGCTATTCTGCTTTACAGAAGTGAAAAGATAGGACAGAAATAAAAGGGCTAGACACACAAACCGAAAACAAAAGAGTATTAAAAGTGAGAGATACGTCAATCAATGTGAGGTGGAGGAGCTTGATCTATTCACAGATTATCTGTTTCATATTATACTGTCATGACATGTTGTAACAAACATGTAAAAACATATTTTGCAAAAGTTATAATGGGTCAGATGGTTGGAACTTCACATAATTTGATGACAAGAATCCCAGACACATTTCAAAACTTTATTTTGGAATCGTAACGCAGGCTAGTATTAAGCTCCAGTAAGAGCCAGTTCTAAAATATAATTGCACTTGAATGTAAGATTTTCACCCTGTGTGGATTTGCACACAAAGAATCTTTACCTTTTCAGCTTGTTTACTTTGTATACCTCCACCTATTCTGCTTGAACGCCTTAGTTTAGTGAAATTAGAGTTCAATTTTTCCTAATTTCTTTGAAGGAAGTTACTATTTATTGACTAATTTAAATTCTAAGGTTTGGTTTTGGTGAAAAAAGTATTTGGATGTATATAATTTGACCTAACCACTAATCTAATTCTGTGAAATCTTTGTGTGTCTTTATGGTTATTTACAAAGGGCCTATTTCTTGGCTTCTTGAAATGCTAATTACAAGTTGCTCGTCTAAGCTCAGGGTTGCGCACCACATTTTCAATTATGCAACACATGATGCAAAATGTCTTGTATATAACCCGCTCCAGCTGTGAATCCCGAGGTCACATTATAATTGGCTGAAGCAACAGCTCCAATACTCTCATATTCCCAATAATGATGGGTTTCCGAGCAAAGCGAATTCCTAAACCACCCGTTTGTCGCTTGACTCATCGCGCCCTGTTCAGTCCTTTGTCTGCTGGCCCCATGCAAGGCAGAACCAATACACAGTACAGCCTTTGAAATGGACAAATTTGAAATGTAAAAATATTCTCTTTTTTGACTTTTTGATTAATTCCCCAGACCACACAGAATGTGGAGGAGTGTTGGAATTTTTTAATTTTTTTTTTCAATAATAAGCATGTTTCAGGTCGAAACAGGCCATTTTCTTTCATACATATTCATGTCAGAGTGTCTGTGAAAACACAGGCATGTCTGAATCATCGTAGCGCTCTTCACAAAGCAACTGTGTACGGACGGCCGCTTAAATGGTGCACCGTTTACCTCTGAACATGAAAACAAAATTACTGAAAATTCTATTCATTATCGGCTTTTCTTTTTCCAAGGTTTCATTGCACTGCAATGCAAATTTCTTTCTTTGAGTTTTGTAAGAAATGAATTTACTAGAAAAGTTGCAAAGAAATAAACTGGTGGAGGCTGCAAAAGACTTGAGAGTGGGGAGGAGGTTCACCTTACATCAGGACAATTACCTTAAATTTACAATGAAAATGTTTAAATCAAAGTATGTCTGGGTGAAAATGACCCAGTCTAAGTCCAGATCTAAATCCAGCTGAGAATCAGTGAAAGATCTGACTAAGCAAGCTTCAACAGAAAATTCAGTCTGATTTTACAAAGCTGATTGAGGAACATCCTCAAAGATGCTTAGACAAAGTATTGACTCAGAGGTCTGAATACAAATGCATTGTTTTTCAAATAATTATTTTAAAAAAAAAGTTTGCTTTTATTTCACAATTATTCATTACTTTGTCACCTAAAATTCCTAGAGAATACATTAAAGTTTGTGAATTTTGTGTATAGTTGAGTAATACATGTCACATGTAAACCTTTTTGGGCAACTCAAGCCTGTATTTGGTGTGGAATGCTGTCCTGTATACAAGAGAAGCCATGGACAGAGACAAGCATATTAAATAAACGCTACATCACAATAACAAGAGATAATTTGAGCTACCCCAAAGCTGAGTTTCAGTTCCTTTTCAGCTCCTCAGCTCCTGAGAGAGTTAGCCATCATATCTGAAGAAGTATAAACTGTTTTTGCACTTTCACAAAACAGAAAACAACTCTAAGTTTGTAATTTGGGAGAAAGCAGTGAAGTATACAAAGAAGATAGAAACCTTTTGTGTCTGAGATAATTTTAAACCAAAACTATTGGTAATAATGTGAGTGGGTACTTAGAAATGGGGCTAATTTATAATCCTTCACCAAATACATTGCCAGTTTCTTATGCATGTAACAAAAGCTTAAAAACAAGAGATTTTTGCTTTAACAGAACATCAGGTTTAGGTCTGGAACATATTTTAAATCCAACTAGAGTTAGTGAGATAAACCCGGTAGATTTTGTATTTGTAGGTGGTTTGTCTTTATGACAGCCCCCAAAAATGCAATACATGGACTCTATTAGTCTTAGGCTACATGCAGATAAGAGTGAGTTTTTTGTCACTCTTTGTGTGGGGCAAGATAACATTATTGTTATTGTGCAAACTAAAATAAGGCCCCACGTTTCGAATCATTTTTAAAAGAAAATACTGAAAATCATTTGTAGCTTTTGTTTAATTATTGTTAATATGTTGTGATTATTATTAGGATTATGTCTATGTCAAAGTATGTAGTTCAGATGTTGGGGAAGTTTGAATAATCCACAGAAATCACAGCATATTTTGTCAGTTCCTTCCTAACCCACAGAGGAGGAACTACAACCAGTGGAAATGTATTGGACCAGTTGAGGTAGAGGCAGCTGAAATACCAGCATTTTCCACAATATGGTGGTAACTGAAATAAAATACATTCACTTTGAGTTTGAAGAAGACCTATTGGTTGGTGAAGGGAAACTGGAATGAAAATATCTGCTTAATCAGATTAAGCTAGATTAAGCTATAAGTAACTTAATCTGCTACTTATATAATACACTAGATATTTCAGGTTAGACATTGTTGTAATTTGGATTTTAACAATGGTTTCACCTCACCACAAGAAAAGGTAAACCTCTCCTGCCTTTCCTGTGTGAAAGTTCTTTTGTCATCACACATTCAATCTTCTACAATCTGCTGCAATTTTTTCTTGTCAATCTCATGAATAAATAATGGGTTACATCAAGACTGACTTACAACATAAAATTAAAACTGGGGTTTCTCCCTAAATATGATGTGCTGGATGCCGCGTTTTCCGCATTTATTGGCACCCTTCAAAATATTTTATTTTTTATTGTAGGAGCATGTAAAAGGGTCAACCATGCAGAACTTCACAAAATGGTTGAGCAGTTAAAAAAAATATTTATGTGATAACTCAATTGAACTTGAAAATCTGTATAATATAAAGTTAATTAAATTCAATAAATAGATAATACATATAAAAGCATTATTTACGACATTAAATTGTCCAAATATGTTAAATCAATGTACACCAATTTCACAATTACTTAAATATTTCTTAATATAATTTATTTTAGCTTCATCTTATCAGATAGACCCAAACATCTGATTGGTTTACCTGCACAAGATTTTAAGCCAATAGCCTGGAACTATGGCAGTGATATCAACAATGAAAAATTAATACATTTTAAAAATGTATTCTATCCTTCTACAAAAAGAGAACACACTATGTAAGTAATAAGACATATTTGCGTTTAGATCTTCATCAGTCATGAAATAAATGTAGGAGGATCAGCTGCTCTCGTAAACTTGTCCATGTATTTAGAACAATATTGGAAAAGGCGACAAAAAATTCTGGAAAAGGACTCCATTTTGTCTTTCCACTATGTATAGTGCGCAGGATTGGACTTTAGCTTCAGGGTATCATTAGATCTCCTCAAGATTTAAATTATTTCAGGCATCACCTAATTCTGGTTTGCTTGGGTTTCCAAATAATCTAATTCTTCTAAACGTACGAGTGTGATTTGACGTATTACTTCTTAGATGCGATATTAAAAGTTAGTCCTTTCCTTACATCCTATCAATCATTAACTTATGTAAACACCCTCTGAGAATTACACTTTTCCAAGGGAAAGAGAGCAGACAGATGAGAACCAGAAGGGAGCGGAGAGACAGATGGAGTGAGGAAGAAGACGACTCAGGATGGAATATCCTGATGGAGGAGTGTGCAGGGATTTGATGAGTATCCTGCTCCCTGTATCAGAGGATTTGTTTGGGCTGGACAGGATACAGAGACCTACATCTGGACAGAGTCTCTCCTGTAGGGCTCTTAGAATTTCGAAGGCTTTCTACGTGGCAAATTATTTTGTAAAACCTCACAATATGTTAAGGCAAGTTTTCCAATTGTTGAAATTTAAAGTTTATAGTGACTGTTAACATTTTGGGCAGATTCATCATCATTAAACAGACAAGGTCTTGGACTATGACCTCTCTAAGCATGACTCAAGTATTCACACTCATTCCAGTCATGCTGCAGTGACAATTCTTCTATTATCAATCTTTTAAAAATAAGGATGCAGTTTTTAATGCTCACTGCTTTCTTAGCAAAACTGAGATTTTAAAGACACCTCACAAGAATGGTAGGTTGGATGATTCAGATCTTTAAGCTTTAAAGTTTGCCATAAAACTCTGCAGGGGCAGCAAAAAGTCATAATCTGCTGCACATTTGCACGCTTTATTGTAAAATGGTTATTTTTCCATAGTGTTATGGTGCAGCAGTGTTTGAGCAGAGGCTAGAAGCCAAATGCAGACACAATATTGATCTAAGGACAGCCACAGTTCAGCGCTATGGAGAAAATGCCTTCATAATACATCTTATACTATGGCCTTCATACAAGGGAATCTCAGTAAATTAAAATATAATTGAAAAGTTCATTTGATTCAAAATGTTCAAATTAAACTAAGACAGACGGTACATCTTAAAGCCTCTATGGCGCGTGTCAAACTCGCATCTGGCCAGCTGTAGTCATTAATGTGGCCCTCAAGACTCTAGAGGGCCACGCAAACAGAACTTCGGACGACAGTTTTGAGCTTAAATATTGTCTTATCAGATTAGTTTTTATTTGTATAGTGTAAAATTACATCAGTGTGAAAAGAAGTTTGATATTGTTCATTTTTTTAAAAGCACTCATCGAATGCAGAGCAAGCCATTATCATAGCTTTGTTGTTACTAGATAGTTGTATCAATATATTCTGATCTTGATGTGGCCTGAAATAAAAAGTAGTTTGACACCCCAGCAGGGTTTCGGTCAGGTAAGTTTGTCGACTAATCATTGTGATGCTGTATAAAATAAAGCAGATATTGGTCATTTTAGCAGTATGAGGAGGAGCTAAATCATACCGAAAAATGAAATCAGCAGAGAACAGTTTCTGCTAAAATTCATGAGTTTCAATTTTTAACCTGAGTTTATTAAATAAATCCATGTGTATAAATATATATATTCTTTTTTTTTATTGTCATTTTTGTTGTACATTTTTTGCCTCTTTCACAGTCTCCAAGCATCTCCAATGTTTCCAGCCATTGTTTCACTGTGCACCGCAAGTACAACCTAAAGTGCTAAATAGCTCCCTACGTTTAAAGAAAATGACTTAATTGCCTTTAAAAGTAGAAACTTAAAAGTCTTTAAAAGTAGAAACTTAATCTCCAGTTCTGTTGCAACAAAGATTAAGTTTCATTATGCCAGCCTGATTTGTGGCCAGGAATAGTGCTTATTTGGGGATTTGGCATTGTTTTAATGATAAACCAATAAAACCAAGAACAACATTTGTTAGTGAGGACTCATAGTAAATTAGTCAATTTCTTAGTAGTGGCAGCAAATGTGTGACACATGTCACATGTCAGGAATGTTACATGTCTAACAGACAGTGTTTGTGTTTCCTCCTCCAGTTTTCTTCTGTTTCTCCTCATGTTCAGAAAGCAGCATCGTGCCAATGTGAAATTTTGAGTTCTGATTGGATGGGTAATTTGAAATGACCAACCAGGACTCAGGACTGCCTTGTAGAGGGAACTCGCCTGATAAAACTTTCCAACATGGTCAAAATTGTAAGTGTTCCCGCCCAGAGCGTAGAATAATTTATTAGTCTGTCAAGGTTTGTGTTTTGGCATTTGAATTGAGTAAAATATGAGGTTCTAAGTAGATTTTGAGTTATATATTTTATATTTTCATTTAATTTTAATCTGCTTTTTTTTTTCTCTAGCTAAATTGAAAAGAGTGTTTGGACTTTTTAGTTGAGCAAAAGAATGCTCAGAACTCAGAAGGATTGTTTGAGAATACATTGAAAGGTCAATTAGTTCACTTCAGTTTACATATAAAATGAACAGGGCAGTCAGAATCAAGTTTCAGTTTAAAACATTTAGGTCAGCTGTATATAGTTAGATGTACATTTTTTGTGTGAGCGGTGTTATGACTCCTAGAAGTGAAATCAGTCTTACCTTAACTTGTTTTTTTTAATCTATAAATCAGTAGACATACCTTGTCTTGGTGGATCATTTTAAAGTCACAAAATATTGTTGTGCTTTGGTAGAATGTAAAATGAAATATCTTTTGCCTTTTGTTTTACTAACATAACTGTGGGACTCTTAACTTCCAGGCCTTCAGGAATTGTTTTATCATCAATGTTTGACTGAGTTGCTCTCGCTCTCTTTAACCTTTTTTGTTTCAGGACCTGTTTTCAGAAGTACAACCCCACGTACCAGGTTTCAGTTTTCTAACCGTAACACCTGTCATGTATTGTTCATTACCTCTTTGTCAGTATTTATAGTTTTCAGATCATCCCAGTGACATTGTGTGCTCCTTGTCAACTTTAGCTGCTTTAATTTGAACTTAAGTGAATCAAGAATCACCACAGGCTTCTCTGTATTTTGTGGGGATTTTGATGGTGGTGATAAAAAAAAGTATTGCATAATTGCAAAGTGTAAAGAAAATAACCCTTTTATTTTGATATCTCTAAATTAAACCCTGTGAAACATATTGATTTTAACATTTACATAACTGGTGTTGAACAGGGTGCATCTGTGTGAAATTTAATCCCAGTATAAACACAGATGATCTCTAAAGGCCTCAGAGGTTTGTTGGACAACCTGAGTAAACAAGAAGCATCAAGAACAAGGAACACGGTGTAGAACTTGGAGATAAAGTTGTGGAGGCATTTAAAGCAAGGTGAGGTTATAAGGCAATATCCCAAATGTTAGAAATCTCAGAGAACACTCTTCAGTCGATCGTCTGAAAATGGAAAAAGTGTGGTAGAACTGCAGATATACTAAAACATGGCCATCCATTGACACTAACTGGCCCGGCTAGAAGATCAATAAGCAGAGAAGCACTCAAGAGGTTCATGGTAACTCTGGAGAAATCCTGTTGTCAGTTTAATATAAGGCACATCGGGGACACAGCAAACATGTGGTGCTCTGGTCAGATAAGGCGAACACTGAATTTGTTGGCCTACAAGCAAAACATTATGTGTGGCAGAAACTTAACATTGCACATCGACCAGAATACAACATCCCTCTATAAACTATAAAACATAGTGGTGACAGCAGCCTGTGTGGGAAGGATTTCTCCAGAGTTAATCAAAGTTGATAAGATGATGAATGGAGCAAAAAACAAGGTAATCCTTGGGAGCCCTGTTGGATGTTCAAGAAACTTGTGACTGGGAGGAGGGCTACCTTCCAGCAGGACAACAACCAAAAACATACAGCCAGAGCCACAGTGGAATAGTTTAAATCAAATGGTATTCATGTGTTGGAGTGGTCATAGAGCTGAGAATCTTTAGCGGGACCTGAAACTGGATGCTGATGGATACTCTTCATCAAATTAACTGAGCTGAGCTATATTTAAAAGACAAATGGTTTCTACATGCGCAAAGTTGGCAAGGACATTTTGTGTTGATCAATCATAGAAGATCCTCATAAAACAAGCTTTATTTTCTACCTCTATAGATGCTAGCTCGCTCTTTAGTTCTGACCTAAATACAAGTGTTAAAAAATAATACCTTGCTCCACGCTCCAATTACTTGCACAGGATCAGACGTGTTTGAATGCTTGTAAAACTTGGGGAGGAAATCAGGTGAGTGTTACATCAAGCCTGTGGAAGGACGTTTAGCAATCACGGTGGTCTCATTTTATTTTTAGCCTCATTCTTTTGTCATGAGTATTGAGTAGAAGTCTTGCATTTCACTTCTTGGAATTTTGTCTGCGAAGCACCTAAATAAAGAGAGTAGTTTTCATACTGGTGTTTTGTTCCTGCTCTGTCCGACTGGTTCCAGTTACCTTTCAACCGGTGGATAATATTTACTCCTGGAAATGAAGAGGATAACTTTCCATCTGCTACAGTGTTCCAGGAGCATCTGGCTCTTGTTAAAGAAACTAAGGTGCGTGTACATGCAAGTGTGTGTGTTTTAGCATTTCTCACCTTGTAAGGCCTATTTTTCCAACAAATACTTACGTTGTGGAGACCTACTGCTCATTATTGCGCCCAAAGACTGGGCCCATGAGAATAAGTGTTGTTTTTGGGTTAGGGGTTATGTTTAGGACTAAGGTATGAATGAAGTTCAGGTAAGATAATGGTAATTTACTGGTAATAGTTGGGTTGAGGGTACGGCTCAGGATCAAATTACAGAAATAGGTGGAAGTCAATGCAAAGTCCTGATGATAGAAAGACAGACTGCATGGGTGTGTATGTGTGTGTGTGTTCTCCCAAAGGGGAAGTCAGCTGTGGTGAGTTGCACATGCACACAAGCCACAAACTATCCCAACAATTAAAGAAACACACTCACAGAAACAATGGGCCTTCCTACTTTGTGTTCAGTGTGTGTAGGAGGAGATCTTTTTTGAACTTCCTACTTTTTCATGCGTGCTCTACCACAATAACACCTCTTATTATTACATGCCTTTCCACTATTAACCTCAGTGTTCATGCGCGCTTTCTAGTTCCTGAATTAGTCTTGATCCCCTCCTTGTCATCCTGGTGAGTCTTTTGTAAGCTGAAACCAACCTTCGGACTGTGAGTCACCTTACAGGATCAACCGCACGGTTGAGCAAGACATGTTGTTCACAGCGTTCAAATAAACAGAGAGGTTACTGCTGTCAGTGACCTAATCATAATCTAGATTCAAATCATCTTCTAGCCACTTTCTTCTGTGATTTCCCACACCGCAGTGAAGTTATTGGTTCCTGATTACAAACCTTATAAAACTTTACAACTGAAGGTGGAAATAGTCTTATGGTAGTTATGAGTGGATTCAAATGATTTTACAAAGGCTATCAAGCGTCACCATCACCTGGCACACAAGTAATAAAAATATGTTTATTTCTTTGAGAAGTAAATCTTTCACACCCAGAAAGAAAGCCTAGAAATCTTTATATGAATACCAATCAGATTTTCCACTGAACTTTAAAATGGAAAGAGCTTTTTGAGTCCTACCTACTGAATACCATCTATGGATGACTTGTATGTGTGTTTTGGTAATTTAGTCTTGGTTTGTTCAAAACAGTGCAGAATTGAAAGGATGAAGAAGCTCCTAAAAGGTTTCTTCTCCAACCCAATAAAACTGGGTCATAAATTGTGGCCCAGTGTTCAGTAAAATCAGCCTGACTTCTCTCCCAACCGCCTAAAACCGCTATTAGAGCTCAAATAACTCACTGGTCAATGGTGCCTGTTGTTACTTTAGCTTGGGTCAACACTTGGACACACATTGGACATTTCACCAGTCAATCACAGGGCAACACAGGACAATGAAACCATGCATGCACACATGATCTCAGACATGATGCCAGTTTGTACAGTGAAGCTAAGATGCCTGTTTCTCAACTATATAAGAGAAAGACAAAGAACTGCAAGAAAATGCAAAGTTCACAAAAAACACCAAAGCTAAGACTTGAACCAAAGACCTTTTTGCTGTAAGGCAACACTACTAAAACAATTTCACCATGCACTGTAAGCATCCATTAAAATGGACCTGTGATTTCTGTCGCACATCAAATCCTTTCCATACAGGCTATTCTTTGGGTTCATGTGTCTCTGATATGGACAATTTCCTTAGAAAATTTTGAACTGGAGACAATTAATTTAATCTGAACGTCAACTCTTTCTTGAAAACGTCATATTATTCTGTCAGGATTTGGAGTATAGGAAATATTTAATTCAACTGAAGTAAGGAGACCAGGACATCAAAATAAATCTTGAACCTAAAAGGCCAAGAAAGAGGACAAAGGGAGAGTGATTGATGAAAACATATTGTAAGATTATGTGCTTGAATGGCAATGTTAGAAAATGACAATGAATGCATGAAAACCACAAGTATTTATACTGGGAAAGTGATTAGTTGATGGTGAACAGGTGTGCTGATTAACTAATGAGTAACAGATGTGAGGGAAGCAGAAGAATGGAGTAACTGAGGGGAACTGATGGGAGGAAAAGAAAACCTGAAAAACACCACCTGATCTAAGGTGGAAAAAACTGATTTTAAGATGTTCAAAAGAATTTTTTGACATTCCATTGTATGAGGTATGAATTCATGAAGCCAGTTGTTCCTCTGTGACGTTATTTTGGAAACAGATAAATCCTTTAAGAATTCAGAGCAACACATGTTGCCTGCAAATGTTGCTTAATTTTGTATTAGAAAGAAACTACCAAAAAATCTGAATTTAAAGGCATCAATACAGCATGGAGGTAGAAACGTCAGGTTGGATTAACTCTGCTCTTTCAGCTGTTCTCTTCTTTTCCTAATAGAACACCCATGAAGAATATTTCCACCAACATTGTTTCAAGAAAATGGTCAAAGATAAAACCTGAAACAGATCATTACTTGGTATCCTCAAACCCACATGTTCACTTTAGTCTTGTCAAAAGGAAAAGGAACAGTTGTTTTAATGCTGGTCTGAAATGGCTCCACTCATAGGTTGATATGCAATCTATGAACCTGTCAAGGGACTACAGGTGAAAACCAAGTTGTAGCTAAAAACACTTCCAGCTACAACTTGGTATCATGTATCTTTCCTTTGACAATGAAATCTTGAACATTGTCGATGTATAAATAAAGGCGTCCTTTATTTGTGTTTGATTTGGGATTCCCCGCGACAATGACCGTGTTGAGTTTCGTGACAGTTTCTGAAACTGCCACTAAGCTGTTTTGACTGAATAGTTGTCCAGAAATGAGGAACCAGCTAGTTTTGATTTCTATTTCAATTTAATTTTGGGTTACAAGTCATTGTTTTTTTTGTTTTTTTTTCCCACAACATCTGTATTTATTCAGTTTGCTGTGATTCAATGCTATCAGTCTCAGTGATCTGGCTTCACTTATATGAAAATTACTGCAACTTAAAAGGTAATCATTATGATATGAAAATGACCTAAAATGTTATTTTTAAATAAGGATTTCACATAACTGAAAAAAAAACTGCAAACCAGCCTGCTAGCATGTGAGAAAGTAACCAGATGAAAAACAAACTCATTGACATTTGTCAGTCTGGAAACAATTAAACAACAATTTCCAAAACTTTGGGAATCCAAACTTGAAAATGCTTTCATTTAAAATCAGTTAGTTTTAGCTCTGGTTGTGTTGTTTAAGGCTGCTGGAAGTTGAGCATCCACTCCAGCTTACAGAAAAGACTAACATGTTTTTCCTCCAGAATTAGTGTATTTGGCTCCATCCTATGGGACGTTAATGGTAATAGGAAGTGCTAATTGTGAGATTCTTAAAGCTTGGTATGTTGTTCTTTAGCTGTGTTTCAAAGATACATTCCAGTTTGTGTTTGTAACTTGTTAAAATTTACAAAAAGTCAAGATATTGTCCCTCATATAATGGAAAGAGCCTCAGTCAAGGTGAACACATTCACTTGTAAAGAACTCAAAGTTTAAACATTTGAGTTCCATATAGCAACAGCAGACTAACGTAGTCTTTAAAATTGGTTGACTGAATTAAAAATGATGGCAATCTAATAAAACTCCAATGCTATCACTTGGGGATGCACAAGAACAACATCTATTTTCTTCTAATAGTAGGCACTAATTGTTAGTTACAATACATTAAAATGTATTTCTTCTTTCTCTTGTTTGAAAATTGATTCACCACTCCTCCTCCCGCTCCTCAAAGAATGCATATTGGACATTTTTGGGTAAAAATTATCTGTAAAAATATTCTACAGACGTTCGGTCAGTTCAGATGAAATAAAAGAATTAGAGTTGTCCTTCTCTCTGTCTTCCTCCTCTTTGATGTTATAAAAATTCACCTCTTATTTCCAGGCAAACTTCCATTCGGGCTTTAGCTGTTCTCTAAGATTTACTGCCAGGCAAGGTGAAGAATAACAATATTTCAAAGAGGCTCACTAAAGCCACAGACCGCAGAAAATGGAACATGCCTGTATAGGATGGAAAAATACCGAAATTCGTGCTGAATTTATTGAGTGCTAAAATTCCTGCCCATAGTTTGGGAACTGAAAAGCAACCAGCACAAGGCTTAAAGGGTGGAGTTTATATGTTCTCCCCAGATGTGTTTGGACTTTTTCCGCATATTAAAATGTCTTTTCTTAGTTCAACACCTTACAGGAGTGTTTGCACATGCTTTTTTATTGTTGTTGTTTGGTCTCTTCACTTACTCACTTCTAAAAGTGGGATAAATTGGGTTTGTTGGGTTATAGTATTACAGTTTAACTGTCCAGGAATAAATTATTTTATCCTTGGCACAAAGAGTTATTATATTTATAGTAAATATAATGAAGGTAGTCTACACAATAAGAAAGCAGCTAAAACAGAGATGTGTGAAAAGATCATGTTCGGCTTTCAATATAAGGCTCGCACATATTCTTCAAAATAAAAGCATTAGTATTTAGCTTTGCTCATTTCAAAACTAGTGGACTCAAACTCAGCAAGATAGACATGACTCTATTAGAGTCACCCATGATGTGTGTGGGTGACTCCAACAGCTCCCCCAGACTAGTGGCAGCAGCAATTAACAAACACCTGGTGGAATTGGGCATTAGCTGGGCTCATCATAGGAACTACTTCTCTGTGAAACCCCAGGGAAGACCCAGGACATGCTGGAGGAACTTTGTTTCTCGGCTGGACTGGGAGCGCCATGGGGTTCCCCGGAGGAGCTGGAACAAGTGGCTGGGGAGAGGGAAGTCTAGGCCTCCCTTCTTTGGTTGCTACCCCCACGACTCAACCCCGGATAAGCAGAAGAGGGTGGATGGAGACAGAAATTTCAGTTTGAGATGTTCAAAGCTGCTAGTGACATACCTAAAGTTTTGCACTTGGCGCTTCAAAAAATAGTTCTGCTATTGATTTAATATAAAATGAAAATTGCATTGTATTCTTTTTTTTTTTCTTCAGTGTCACAATTAGGTAATACTTTTTATTTGTCTACCGTATCTAATATTTTTAAAACATAATGAAGTCTGTGGGTTTAGCAAGACAAGACAAGGCACTGCGTGTGGTGAAATGTCTTTCAGATATAAGTGCAAGCAGTTCCTATTTACGTGGAAGTTAATGAAAGCTTCTCAGCAACTTTTAGTCTGCTTTGTGAAGAGTGAAGTGAACTTTTGCTTCCCAAAAAGCTTGTTCACTCTGTTTAACTAGTGTTTAACCTGCATTTAAAAGGACCGGGTCAGCCTAATCTCCTTAGTATTCACCCTGAGGGGAAATGACATAACTCTAAACACGAAGCTGTAATCAGCACAAAACATTGAGTCACAACCCGGTAACTTGCCTAACACCCAAGCTTTGTCTCAGCACTCCAGCACAAAATAGCAAGTCTCCTCTTTCTGCTCGCTGAGCCACAAATAGAACATTTTTTGTCCTAATATGTGAAACGATCTTGTCACGACTGCACTCACAGAGTGTACTGTACATCAAGTTTTATTGTGCCTTGAATATTACAGTCTGTAACAGAAACACCAACTGAACAAGCTCAGCGACATCACAGATTTTACTGTAAGAGAAACACAGATGCTGCGTTTCAGATGCAAGAGAACAAATCAATCAAGGACGCACTGGTTAAAAGCAAGCCTCATTCACAACAAAAAAATATAATGAGATGCGTGTCTGTTAAAGAAACATGCACATACTCCAGCACCGTTAACATAGTTGGGCATGATGGATCATGCTGCCTCTCCATCATTATGTTGCATTTCAATAAATAATGCATGTTTTCTGACACCTTAATTACCTCCGCCCGCACCCTTACACAAACAAAGATGCACACACAAGCCTTAAGTCATCAGCAGCTTTATCATGCCAACATCCTCGCTCATTCACTGCTGAGGGAAGGCATAGACAGCACCCACAGCACAGCTTTCAGGTAGCTGAAGCACCAGCAGCTGTCTGTCGCTGAGCTCACACACTGATCGAGACACGCAGACACTGCAATTCATGCTGTCACGCATCCACAGAGATTTTGTGGCCCTGACTCATAGCTGAGTGAAATGTACAGCAGTGGATGTGAATCCTGTTTCCTGCAGGTCTGACTAGCTCGTGTATGTTTGGTGCAATGAATCACCATTCATCAGAATTCTGCAGGACAAATATCTCAATAGGAACATTTGACACTGAGCTGGAGATCTGTGAATATAAAGGTACCGAAATAGCTTCTTATATAGTGGCATGCAAAAGTCTTCGTATCTGTGTTGAACTTTGTAGGACTTTATCAAGTTGCAGCAACAAACATCAGTGTGTCATAGGGATTGTTTTTTTGTGATAGACCAACACAAAGTGGCGCATACCACTGAAGCAAAAGAAAAGGAAACATAGTCTTCAAAATTAAAAAAATAAATGCATCTTGAAATGCAAATTACATTCAGGCTTGGACTTTGACTGGGTCATTCCACCAAATGGATATGCAACCCCAGCCGTATGTTTTGAAGCCATGTTCTTGCTCAACAGTGAGCATATTGAGGCACATAACGTCAATTTGCTACCCATCTCAATATCAGTTTTTAAGTGTTTGTGAATAGACTGGGTCAGTGTTGCTCTAGTCCACAGGTGTCAAACTCCAGTCCTGGAGGGCCACTGCCCTGCAACTTTTAGATGTGCCTCTGCTGCACCACACCTGAATAATTAGGTCATTAGCAAGGCGCTAGAGAACTTATCTACACAAGAAGGAGGTAATTAAGCTATTTCATTCCAGTGTTTTGTACCTGTGGCACATCTAAAAACTACAGGATAGTGGCCCTTGAGGACTGGAGTTTGACACCCCTGCTCTAGTCTAAAGTGCTTAAAGTGATTAGTGTTACCAAATAAAGAGCACTAAAATTCAAGTCTTTTGTGATAAAGCGTAAACTAGATTTTCTTCTGTCTTTCTTTCTCAATAGCTTTCTGCTTGCTGCTTTTCCATGCAGGACATATTTTTGGAGTTACTCATGGATTTCCTGCATCTCTCCAACTCCTCCAGAGTTACATTGGGCTGCTTCCAGTCTTTCATCTTATGTGGCGCTCTTATTAGGTTTGTAGTTACACTGAAGTTTTTGTTGACATAACATGAAAGAATTTATGGTGAGTTAACACTTTTACAAAGCTCTGTTGTAATTAAAATGTCTTGTGTTTACAAAGAAGCAGGTAAAGAGTTTTAATTAAAACGTATCATCTTGATGCACAAATCAACAAATTCTTTCTCGTGTGTATGTGGGATGGTATTTGTATCATGCTTTGCTTAGAGTGCAAAGCTTAAGAAGGTTGTTTTTGGCACTGTCTGCATGGTAGATTTTCTTTTTGTGCAACTTCTCTTTGTACTTCTTTGAAGTAATCTCACCCGGGTGCCACAATTCTGAATAGTCTGCCTTTCTGGACTCTTTGTTAAGTGTAGATGGATGGATATATGAACCCTGAATGCAACTGAATACGATTCTTTCTAATCCCATAACATAACTGATGTTTCACATCACAGCAAATACATAAGAGAGGGATGTGGCCACAAAAACCTGTTTGGTTTTTATGCACTCAGCATTCTTTAAGTTTCTGTAATGTAAAGGCTGACATACAATTCTCATGTCTGCTACTGATTAGAAATGTTTATCAAATAGTGATATGTAAAAACAGGAAGTACACTGATTGTAATTTGTATTTTGATTCATTTTCATGTGATAGCCAAAGTTTAAAGCAACAACTTCCTGTTTTGGTCTCTGGCTTTGGGTTGATTTTTGAGACTAAAGTTTTTAATTTTCATTCTGTCCTTTGGGAAATTGAGGCAAGTAACTATTTTTTTGCAACAATTTCTTGCTGGTTGACTCATATGCAATACAATAAAAATGTTTAAGTCCCCTAAAAAAAAGTCAACTTTTTTCTCTTCTCATGCTTCAGATCATCAGACAAAAATTATAAAAGTAAATACAAAATGAAGTTTCAAATTATGATTTCAATTAAAGGTAAAGTAGGTATCCAAACCAACCAGTCTCTAAGCGGAAACATAACCATTTCACTTGTGAAATAATGAATTAATTAAAACATGTTTGATGGCCTGATACTTTTAAATGTGGAAAAACAACACAAACAAGAAATCTGTAAAGAGACACGTTTTGTAGCACTGAAAGTATTTTTGTAAATATTTATTATGGATGAACAGCCATTGAAAAGGCTCAAATTTTATGTATAGCTTACATTTAGTGTCATATTATTTCCAAAGATTTGATTTTGAACCCTGTTACTACGGATTTCAAACTATATAACTTTAAACAGTCTGTCCTGTGTTTCTCAATGATAAACTGATGACCTGTCCTCTCGCCCAATGACAGCTGGAGATGACCACCACTTCCCCCTCACCACCTGCAACAGTAACCAGTTGTAGACAATGAATAGATTTATTGATTGGTGCTCTGCTCCCTGTTTGGGCCTGTGAAATTATGAAACTATGAGAGACATCCTGACGGAAATGATTTAAAACTACGAATTCTCCGTTGACATGCTGAATTAGAAAAAGAAACAAACTTACCAGTATCGTTATGTCAACCTTCAAATATCTGAATGTATCTTTAAACATAAATTATATTTTATGTTCTACAATTCCGTCCGAATAGTTTCCTTGTAATTACCGTTACGGTTCTCCAGGGATACAGTCCCATGACTTCATTCTTTTGAAATATCTCGGTGCCTGTTTCAATAACATCATGTGTACTCCTTTATGATGACACCCGGCTGTTGAAACTCAAACACAAACTTCAATACTGTTAACCCCCATTTTCAACATCCTTCAAAACTGATGAAATGCCCAGAAACGCAGGGCCTAATTTTCCACAGCCACGCCGTCTGCCGTTAAAGGAGCACTGCTCAGCTTTCATCTCTCTCCCCGTGAGTTGTCGTGCAATCACATCATTAAAGGCCCCGCATTAGGTAATTTGTGGAGTGACAGCTTGTCGCTTCTTTCAGAACAGCTAGTGCGTATGTGCACACACAAACATTTCTCTCTTATTCTTTTCTTTGTCTTTTCTTCTTGTTGAACTCTTCCGCTCTCTCTCTCTCTCTCTCTCTCTGTCTCTCTCTCCCACAGGCCTTGCCCTGGCTCATACAGTGTGTTCAAATGCATGGGAAATAATTGGCCATCCCTTTCATCACAGGATTATGAGAATAAATCTCCTTTTGGAGGAGAGCAGCGCCAACAGTCATTGAAATCCTGTTACATGGGGTATTATCCTGCAACTAATTGCTTTTTTTTCCAAAGCTAAGCTCCTCTCCCACTCGTGTTAACGCACTTTGATGAATTCATAACTGGTTCACTTCATGTGGAAGGAGTTCGAGGGAAGATGGGATTTGTGGAGAAAATTACCAACAAATAGTGTTTATTCATCCATTTTCTGTACACCCTTGCCCCTTAGTGGGGTCGGGAGGGTTGCTGGTGCTTATCTCCAGCTAACGTTCCAGGCGGGAGGCGGGGTACACCCTGGACAGGTCGCCATTCTGTCGCAGGGCAACACAGAGACAGACAGGACACACAACCATACACACACACTCACACCTAGGGAGAATTTAGAGAGAAGCCGGAGAGAACCCAAGCATGCACAGGGAGAACATGCAAACTCCACGCAGAAAGACCCCGGGCCGGGAATCGAACCCAGGACCTTTTTGCTGCAAGGCAACAGCTCTACCAACTGTGCCACTGTGCAGACCCAAATAGTTTTTTTTTGTTTTTTGTTTTTTTTTTTTATTATTATGTCTTTTGGCAGAGGGTATCTACTCGCTCATGAATATAATAACAATAATAATAAGTGCAGAAATGTTTGAAGCAGGCTGCCCTGTTGGACAGCAGCTGTACATCATCTTTCATCAAGCAGCATCAAGGAGTTAATGCTGGATGACAGTTTCATGTGCAATGCTCCCAAGAAAGATTTCTAAAGAAATATTTTCAACGTGAAAAATGAAATAAATCAAAGTAAAGGGCACTTAAGGGGAAGAGTGATAGGGAACAGATTGAGAACAAAACAAATACACAATAATAATATTAATACTTATTTTTAGCCACGTCTTCTGGCCTGTCCATCAGTTGGGCCAGTTCTTTGGTTCACTCTAATAAAAGTCTGAAAAAGATTGCTATGATCCTAAAAATCTTGCAAATCAAAAATATTTACAGAGCATGCCACTGAAGTTTAGTAATTTATTGATCCCTGGAGGCTCGTCCAGCAGCAGCACTCATGATTAATAACTACATTTACTTTTATTGCAGTTTTGGCTACTTGTCATTATCATTGTCATGTAGATTTCAATATAAAACTGCTTTCTAAAAAGGTATTTTTGAAAGATTTAGAGAACAATGTTGGTAAATTACTAATATGCCTTGAATTGCATTGCAGTGATACTGCTGGCATGAGAGCTGGTATTGCTTTCTTACAGCAATTTGTGTAACTTTTATATTTAAAATTACATTTTTCTAAATGTCTTTGTTTCTATCTAGAACAATTATTTGAAAAGCAGGTTGGTTTGGAAGGCTTCATGAAAATCTGACCTCAGAAAACTTGTGCAAAAGAATTGCTTTGCTTAAATGAGAGACTTTATGCTTTCAAATAACATTCTGAGGTCTGGCTGCTGACTCTGCTCGACGTAAGATGAAAGGTTTTGCATTCTCACTCCTAAATTTTTGAATTTTTATGTTCCCATAATGCCAAGATTCCAATAGTTTCTTAATTCTGGAGTAAAAAATGTTTCGAACAGATGGACCAATTTACTTTCACAGATATCACTCACTGTTTCTGCTCAGAAGGTCTCTAAGGGAAGTAAAAATACTTCTTCTATCCTATTCTGTGTAGTTAAAAAACCTGCACATTCATTCAACAAATGCCTGTTAGAAAAGTGCTTTGTCATGACAAGGCATTTCTTTTTGAATATTGGATGAACAAATGTTTGTGCTATGAAGCTACAACAGATGATGGCTGACAAAATAATCATTTTAGGCCATGAATTATACATTATTATCAAGAACGCAAAGCACAGGGACTCGATGAAAGTCTTACAGTCCCTGCTTGAACTGAACATGTAATAAGGGCTGAAAATGGAAATCTAAGTTGTTGGGCTTACCACAAAAACGGGGTATCATTATAAAATGAAAACTTGCTTTTTAAAAGGATTATTGGTTTTGGATTATGTTCTTAATATTAAAACGTCATAGAATACTACATTAGCATTCTCTAAATTATGGCAGCACAGGGAACTTACAAATCCTGGGTCCTTAAGCAACAATCCCATATTTCTTGGAGCTAAGCAGAAGTTAAACTTGTAGTAATCCATCAGAGCAACTACACAAAATTCCCCGTGTTTCAAAAACTTTCTTTCCCACATCCCAACCATGAAAAGAATTGTATAATTTCCCCACTTTCCTCAGACAATAAAACCGCAGTCGGTTCTGGTTTCCTTTTCTGCATGTTATTAATTCCACTGTGACATCATGGAGTCCTCTCGTCCATACAGCTGCTTGTGCAACGGCGATGATTGGTCAAAAACTGTACAAGCGGCGAGTGACGTCTGCACACGGTGGAAACAGCATTTCCAAACACACATGCATGCTCAATCGCTATCCACTTCCTATCAGCAACAGGAAACCCCTTGAGTCATCGTGGAGCGGCGCTCTGAGAGTAAAGCAAACAATTTCAATGAAATCATGTGGTGGCTGGTGAATGACAGAGAGGAATTAAGAAATTACGTTCCTGGGAGGTGGAGGGAAGTGAGCTGAGCATTTCAAGCGAAATTCTGCTGATGAGAAACAAATTTCCAATTAAGTGGATGTCACAAAAAGGAAAACTGCACTGTTTCACTTATGATCTTGATGGGTCAAAATGATTTATAGATTTTCTCGAATGATCAATCGATCTAAATTTGTCTTTATGGTTTGTTGTGTATCTGACCTAAACTGGAGTTTTTGTTTTGTGTTTTTGTAGCCAATTTAGTGTAAAAAAAAAAGAGAGAAAAAAAGGATTTTCATCAGGAGTAATTGTTAACCAAATCCTAGAAATCCAAAGGCATCTTTTTATAGAAATCAAATGTAGGTGTTGAACATGTTGAAACTATTTACGTTTTTCTTAAAGATAGATATTAAACCTCTTTTTTTGGTTAGCCCATTCATTTGTTCAGCACTGCATTTGTTTTTGGAGCATTTGGACATCAGTCATCATCTTCAAGTGGATGTGTTTTCAACTTTGGTCATATTCTCAGATTATTTAGATGGAACAACATTTTCTTTTCAATTGCTTTGTTCCTGGAGGGACAGCTAGGCTTAAATTATAATAGAATTTCAATCTGAAGTACATTCATCCTTTGTCTTCCATTTATCCAAGGTCAGATCCCAGAGGTAAGCGGTCTAAAAGAGGAGCTCAGACGTCCTGCACCCTGGAGACATTTTAACATTCTCTAGCTCATTCCAGAAGGTTCCAGGATCATGGAGCGGGAGGAGGCATACTTCTGTTTTCAAAGCACAACGCTCTGCTGACAGGCTTTCCCAACGCAATGGTGTCCAAGCTGCGGCCAGATGCGAAACAATACAGAGTTTCTTTTCTCATTAGTTTTGGAGCAAAAAGTGCTTCTTAGTTTTCCCAAGAAATCTCTCGATAATCGTGGTGGTATGTCGTTGATTGATGCTGTATAAATGTTGTAAACACACTGAGAGGTGATTACGCGGCGATGGAAGGAAGACGTAAAGATTTGTGGTTGGATTCTTAGGGGATATGCAGAGACCTGATGTTTCAGCCAAAACGTTGAACTGAACTTGAACTGATTTGTTATTTTCTTATTCTCAAGTTATCCTTAAGATTAAAAAAAAAAAAAAAAAAGATAATATTTTGTTTAACTTGAACTTTTGGTTCTTTGTTTTGAGGAAAAATTCAAATAAAATTAACCAAAGACAAAAGGGATATTAAAAACTAGTTTTTATTAGCACAGCTAAACCAAAACAAATATTGGAACATCAAAAGGTTGTTCTTCTTAGCTAAAAGAACATCTGAGTCTTCTTGTCCTCGTGTGCTCATTTGAATAGTATTGCATTTTTAATTATTGTTTTAACTAACTTTTTCTACACAGGTAATCTTATGGAGACATCTTGAGTTTGCATTTTGTATGGTGTTCTTGATTGCTGAGAAAGGTGCCTCCAAACAAAATGTTTATGTGTAACAATTACTTTTATTATTAAGAAATAAAATCACAAATAATGTAGACTTTGTATTACCTCAAGTACTGCAATATAAAAGTGAATAAAATACCTATATTGTTGAAACGGAACATGGTTGTAACATTATTGAGTAAGTAATTAGTAGGAAATATTGAGTTGTATATTCTAGCTGGATTAAACTAAACTAAATTAACTTTATTGATAGTTTAGTTTCATTCAGTTTTTGTTTCTTACAAATAAAGGCCAGATGTTTAAGTGGTTTACTTTGATTGCTTAATGAAGGAGTGGGAATAATTTATTCCTCCAAGGGGGAAAAACCTGAGAAGTTTGAACATATTTGATTTAGATTTCAATCGTGAAGCGATGTCAGAATTCAAGTAAACAATTACAGGAACAATGAAATAATAGGGGGCAGAGTCTTTCGTTTACTCATTGTCTGGTCACAGAGTTAACGGGTCTGAGAGACGAACCCGGACATCCGTCTTTTATTCCAGCTCATGCATTCATGAAGTTATAGATCTTCCCCAGAGTTTTCTTACAGTGGGATGTGTTTGAATAACCTCCAAAAAAAAATGTGTCCAGGTGGCGACCTGATTACATGCAAAAAACACTTCAGTTGATTCCTTTTGATGTGAAGGCTGATGCCACAGAAGGCAGAGCTTCTTGATCTCACTTTATTTCTGAAGGTGATTCCAGTCACAAGAAGGAGGGAGATCATTTCATTTACAGGTTGCATACACATATTGTTAACTCTCTTTTGCCTTCAAGGCCACAATTTGTGTGTCCGTCTTCTCCTCCTTCCAACCACGAATAAAACATCGTGCTACTTCTCCCCTTAAAGAGTTTTTACACCTGAGCAGGATTTACTTGCTCCGGAGTTTGTATGATCTCTATTTTTCTAGCACCGTGTTCAAGTCATCTGTCTTCATCACCTGCAGTTCTTCAGAAGCGCACGATGTAGAAGGTCCAGGGAAATATATCTCTTCTGAAATTTCAAAACTTTCCCCTTTGTTTCAAGAATTTGTTTAAAAATAGTTTCTCTCAGATTGTGTGTGAACATGAAAAAAGTAGTTAAATAATCCTCCAACAAGGCCATTCAGAGAATGAAGGACAGGCTGTTACAGAAGGCATGAAAGAAAAGCAAGTCGTGCTGCTGTTGATCGTGATTTCCTGTTTTTTGTTTTCTTTTTCTTTTAAATAGCTGACTGAGGTAAAGCTGGAAAAGCATAAGGACAAACAGCGAATTCAGAACACCCACACTGCTGGACTTCTACAAAGAATTGGGAACTTACAAGCCATTGAGGTTGACTTATATGTGGAGTGAACCATGCATGCAATTTCTAAAACTCCAAAACTTTCGTTTTTATTCCAAGAATTTGTTTAAAAATTGTTTCTCTCCTATTGTGTGTGTGTGTGTGTGTGAAAATGAAAAAAAGTAGTTAAATGGCCCTCCAACAACCAAACAGTGACCAGTACATAAGAGAACCCTTCAGACACAAAAATTTGTCATAAACACTAAATAAATCAATTGAAGTACAGGAGGAACTTTCAACCTTTTCGAACCACATGAGATACAGGGACCAATTTGTCAGTAATATTTAAAGATAAACCGCATTTCAGCTAAATATTATTCCTTGAAACTGCTTCATTACAAGCTCTTGAGATAAAAGTTTCTTGTGAATGCACTTTCAACATCATGTTTTTTTGTTGTTTTTTTCCAGCTACAGCTTCGCAGAAGACCTTTAAGGAAGTCTTTCTGCTGAGTATGTGCAAACATGAAAACTCCCCTATGTGAGAATAAATGCTCTCAATCAATAGGGAACTGTCTGGAGGTATATGTTCCAATAGACTTGGTTTTGGTGAGCTTTACAACCTGAGCAGAGCGTACTGTAAAATTTGAACCAGATTTTGAAACCCGAGTGGGTTTTGAAATACAAAAACACATGTATGGCCAAGAGGGCAATCAGGCTCATCTACAGCCTCACAGATGAAAGACATTGTGATGGACAAGTTGGGATAACTTGCAAAGAAAGGAAGCATGTCTTGGCCAGACTAAAGTCTGGAGCAATTCCACATGAAACAGTCTCCATCTCGGCTCCTGGTTTGATTGATTGCCCTTGAGGTCAATTGAGGTTGTAAAAACAAAGCGTATTCATCAGAGGTGGTTACTGTGGTCTGATGACTAACTCCACACGAGACCTCAGCATTTAAGTTCATGAAGTTTTCAGAGTGCACAGGTCAGGATGTACAGTAGAGCAGAACCGCATGTATGTGAGACCAACTTTTTATTTCAGAGGCAGACTTTACACCCAAGGGGGAAATAACTGTGCAGTTCAATATCCATTACACGTCTATATCTCACTCTCGTCTGCAACAGGGTGTCAGCTTGCCAAAAGCGCTGAAACAATGGGAGAGTCAGACATTTGGGAAAATCTAATTGTACCTTTATATAAAAAAAAGCATAGCCTTTGGCTTTTTATGTAAACTAGAGCCAAATAATTGACTTTGTGGAAGCCCCCCCCTGAGTTGCATACACTATTAGGTTATTTTATATCTATTATATGTCTTGCGTAGGTTCAAAGAGGAGGTCACTGCTTGGCAGAACATGAAAACAAACACGTTTGATGTCATTTTTCACACCAGGTATTTTGTCAAAGAGTAAGATTGGCAATTACACTACCTGAACCTTGTGGTGTTTGTTTGTTTTCCCTGTGTCTTTGGTTGATCCTTGGGTTTGAGTCAAACAAAGCTCTTAAACTTTGACTCACACAAAATCAGAAAATAAACAGGAAAAAAATCAAACTAAACAATAATTGTTTTGACCTAAACTTCGAGTATGGAGACTGCTTGTATTGTGCATTTCTTTGCCAGTGTAGTTTGCAGCCATTTTTAAATGTCTGTCATTGGTGGTCTGGCAGTTTTTTCTGCCAGACCACCTGTCATTCCTCTATCAATTGTCACATTCGGTTCATTGTTCCCCGGTTTCAGGGGGTTGGTGCCTACCTCCAAACAATCAGTGTGCAACCGGCTTGATACACCCTGGAGAGTTTGTTAGGATCAACACATAAATACATTCTTACCTTCAGAGTCTCCAATTAACTCTGCATGCATGTTCATGGGTCATGCAATTCCTTGTTACGCCTCCATACTTCTACCCCTTAGTATCAAGGGTCTGTATCACTTGATTAGGTCTAACACAACATTTTGCATAAGGCTCAAGCAGAAAATACTCCCTCCTTAGTTTTCCATTTCCCAAAGAAAGCACTTTATAGTAATCCACTGACCAAGCATTAAAAAATTTGGAGAAATAATTTGGAGATAATTTGGAGATTCGGACACAGCTTGGTAACACTTTGGTTACATTTTGGCTGGAAGCTTTCAAATCAATAAAGTGAAGTGGGAAGAAAACACCACACGAAAAACAAAGAATAAACTTTTAAGATGAGGGGAATCAAATTGAAATGCAACTTTAATCACAAAACATTAAGTTGAGGTTATAGCATGTTTCTGGTATGTTCTTGTAGAGGTAGTTGTACATTTTGTAGAAAAAGTCTATCATCCTAAAGTCTTTAATACAAATATGCTGAAAACCAAATGCAGATAAATTAAGATTTTTCTCCAGCAGAAAGATTTCGACTCCCAGATTTTGTATCTACTGTTGAACTCTTGGTGTGGTCATAAAGTAGCGCCCCCCCCCCCTCTCTCCCCCTTTTTTTTATTATTATTTCTGTCTGTTTACATTAAGAAAGATTACCCGGCAGTAACACTGATTCCCAGTGATGGCTGGCTGTAAGCCAAACCAGACTTTTAACTATTTTCAAAGCAGATCAAATCCCAACCTCTGTGTATGGCTGCCAGCAGCGAGGGATTCTTCTAATTATAACAAGGGAGAGCAAGGTCTGAATACTGTTTTCTTTTGCAGCTTGCTGGTGTGGGGACTCAGTTACACTCCCACACAGGCACCGAATAGATAAATATAACACACACCTTTATACACAGACAACGGAAGGCTGCAACCTTCTGATTAGTAACATAATTTACATCATAAAGAGTCAAATGAAACCTGAACATCTTGGGAGAGTCTTATAAACGACCTCAATGCATCTCCTATCAGGGGCAAACTAGACGATACTGAGTTGATCGGAATGAGACAAAAAGTTTTATAGAATCTGTAATGAGTGTAGATTACTCCAGTTTATATCTGAGTAATCCATTTAAATTAATAATAAACAACCCAGTTTAGGTTTAATCAATCTAAGTATGTTACAATGACCAGATGTTGTTCAAATTAAAGAAAAATCTCTGAAATAGTTGCTCATTTAGCGCTATAAAGCAGAAACAACTTTGGAATTGTTTGCGGCTAACGACTAGCTATCTTTTGTGCATTCCCAAAGCAGTTGTGCTTAATTTGTCACTCTTTCTTAGCTCTACTAAGTATCCAAAGGGCTTCTATGCAGGTGATTTAAAAGTAGGAAATTGAGGATGCATAGATTGGTAAAACATCTGTCTCCTGAATCTCAATTTCAGCTCCAACATTCAGATGTTAGGGTCAAATTTGGTGTAAACCGCATTAAAGCATGGATCCATCCTGCCTTGATCAACAGTTGAAGCTGACAGTGAGGGTATTGTGATGTTGGATAAATTATCTTGGCAAACCTTGGGTTTTTGAGTATTGTGTGAGCTCCACACCCCGCCAGAGCATTGTTGTATTGTATTCCAACGACCTCACCAGATCTTAAGCCAACGAAGCTCCTTTGGGATGTGGTGGAAGGGGTGATTCATGTCATCAATGTGCAGCCGGCAAATCTGCACAAATTGTGTGATGCTCTCTGGTCAATATGGATCCAAATTTCTGTCGAAAGTTTCTTCAATCTTGTTGAATCTACACCAGAAAGAGTAAAGACGCCTAAAGGTAAAAAGGGGTCCAAAGTCATCCTGTGAGCTACTGCGCCTTGTGTTAGGAAATAGATTTTACTTTATCACTTAAACATTGTGTCGTTTTAATATCTGTATATCTGGTTACACCCTTACAAACTGTCATTGCATGGAGTCTTGGGAAAACCTTTCTTAATCACAGCCAACACAAAAAAGCCGATTCTTCCTGTGAACGCCTGAAGTCGGTGTCACACTTAAACAAACTGCAATCACACATCCTTTCTTTGAAGTCAGACAACAATGACCCTTTCGGCCTGAGAACCGCTGCCGCTGCTCCTACAATAACGACTGTTCAAGCTGTTGTTTAGGACTTTAAAAGAAAAAAAAGACATCACGAAACCTGTTCCTGTGCCTGCTCTGCTGCATGACAAACACACTTGCTTACTGACACACACATACATCAATCAGCCTGGTGAGTCACCTTCAGGTTTTTTTGGTATCGTAGGACGACCACTGCACAAAGAAAGAATGCGAGACCTAAAAATAACAGCCATCATTCCTGTGGAATCTGCAGCTCATCCATGTTTGGCCAGCCTGCGGGAACAGGTTTCTGTGACCTTTCTGAGTCAAGCAGAACCCAGCTGCTGTGACCTGGTTAAGTGTGTGACCTCCTAGAGCAAGGAACTGGGCTGCAAAATGTAAAGAGAGACATTTCTGAAGTGGCAAGCTTCTGTTTGGAAGGAGGAGCTGTTAGAAAGTGCAGACACACACTCACACACACACACCCAGAGAGGCCAGCTGGTGCGTTTCGGAAAACGCTCAGCAAGCCTCTGCTGCAGCAACCGTGCTTGTTCAACATCAAGCAGCGGAGAGAAAAAAAAAAGAGAACTCTTGCTCAACACACACACGCAGTCACGCGTGTGTTCACACCCCGACAAAACACATCATTGTCCACGTTGCTAATCACTTCATATGCTGCCGTCTTCAACAGTCTTCTTTACAGGAATGTTTTCTATCTGACTTTATATTCTGCTCTTCACCCTGCAGTCTCCGGGCTCTCACCCTCTGAAGCAATAGCCCATAGCTCACTTATTATATTTTCTCAAGAATGTTGCATCAGTTGAACACAGATTGCATATCATCTCTTCTCTCCTCAGTGGTATTTTGCAGTCATATTAACTTCAGATTGCTTACAGTTGGTGTTGTTTACCGAGCCACGGTGGCTTACTTTATATGTGAATGCTTATAGCCCAGCACTGCTGCAGTTTTATGGGGGTGAGTCATGTTCACATAACAAACAGGCCCTGCATGGGAAAATACTGTATCACAGGATGTAGAGTTAAGCCCCAATCCACCATGTGTTTAGTCCACACCTGAGGCTCCACAAGGGCTTGGAAGTTCAAAAATTAAACAAAGCACACCGGCAGCAGAAAACTAAATGCAAGGCAGACATCAACCACTTTAAGTTCACAGATATGTTGTTATTTTTACAGTATGAATTGTGATTTATATGAAGAAGGACAGCAAGTCACAGTCCTTTGTTGAAGCCCGGCGGCTTTCTTTTCTTCTCAGTTCTTTCAAAACCAGTAAAAGAATTCAACAGGGACACTGCTGAGAGCTTTACGACAGCAGGAATGACCACTGACCTGTTGCCAGGGACTTTCTGTGTCATTACAAGAAGTAAATCACATCCCTTCCTTCTATGTGAAATTACATGGTGTGTTTAAAATTTTGTGGTTGCAGTTTTGTTGTGTGCTTTGTAAACCAGTATGGGTTTCCTTCTCATTGTGTGTTTCTTTTTTTTTTTCTTTTTTTTTTATCATGTGGTTTGATTGCCATTTGAAAGGTTCCCGGTATGTTATTGGTTTTATGTGAAGTTGCGTGTGTTTCTGAATTGTTGTGCTTGCAAAATGTGGTGTTCGGTTTGCCTTTCTATTTTCTCTGCAAGCGCCCTCAGTGGTGGTTTGGGATGTGTTGATGTGCTGCATCTCAGCATGGCGCTCCAGCAGCAACGTGACTGACAGGACGGCCCTGCAGAGGATAGTGAGGGGAACTGAGAAGGATCTCCCAGAACCCCTCACACCCTCTACAAAACTTTCTATACTGCGGCCATCAAGCAATCTCCACTGCAGCATCAGATACATTACTACCAGACTGCAGCACATTTTGTTTCCCCCACAAGTTGTTAAACTGACGATAAGATGATGAAATTATATTGTATCTGTTGTAGATTTTCATTTGATTCTGTTTTATCCATTAATCATTTAAACTAATCATTGTCCTGGGAATTGGGGATGACCAAATGCAGCTCAAACTCGTTTTATTTGGAAGTTTGACTCTTCAAATTAAATCAGAATCTTCATCAACCAGTCACGCTTCAGACAGGTGTTATTATTATAATAATAATCATTATTATTATTATTATCCACTCCTCACTGACTGCATAGGGCGATGGATACAAAACGTGGCACCGTGCGTGGTGAGCTAAAAGCCGAAGCTGGATGTGTTTGTACTTAACAGGGAAAAAAATAAAAAAAAATACAAGTACAACATGGCGATGTAAGAGCAGAATATTACGAAACACCTGAGTCAGGCAACAAGTTAGAGATGGTTAATTATTGTCTAGAGCCTGCTTAATGATGTAGGCATGATAAGGTTGACTGACACATGATCTCCTCATTCCTGGCAGCTGCTCCGGTTCTTGTTGTATCAGCGCAATCTCAGAAGTGAGCTGGAATGTGGAGACTCGCAGGGCCCTGTTAAAACTCCCTCTGCCTCATGCCCGCTTGGAGAGCCTTTCTTTTTCTTTTTTTTTTTCTTTTTTAATGCATAAGCTGGAAGGTAACAGTGGGCAGAATCATCACACAGACGGGCTGAGCTGGAGTCTGTGCTGTTACTGGATTGCTCAACGCTTGTGTCACCAGGAGGCTGGACTGGTCGGGCGGAGTGTTTGAGCTCAGAGCTCAACATCAGTGGAGCGCACTCACTCTCAACCTCTGTGAGTGAGGCGGTCTCCTTTTTCTCTCTCTCTCTCTCTCTCTTTGTCTGTCTGTCTTTTCCCTTCTTTCTCTGTCGGGGCTTTTCAGGATTGGATTTTTTTCTCTCTCCCTCCTCACTGAAAGCACCTCTGAAGCCGCAGCAGGACGTTGGATTTACTGGTCTGAGAAGTCTCCGACGGGAAGAAATGGAGCGCACAGTTGACATATTCTGCTAGGACGCATCTTGAACAAGTGGACTCCCTCTCTCTTTCTGAATCTCATTTTGTCCTAAATGGTGAATCGGCCCTTCAGGATGAACTTGCAGTGCAGCAGCCCGATGGCTCCCTGCATCCGCAGAGTCACCCACAAGCGCCTGGACTCGGACGACCAGCCGCCGGCTAAATGCGCGAGGCTGAGCGCCGATTCGGGAGACCCGCAGGGACTCCTCGGCACGTCCCCCAGCTCCCCGGTCAGCCCCGCAGCCAACCCGGTCCCCGCCACCCACCAGGGACCGTCCAGGATAGGAGCGTTCCTGCTGCTGCCCCTGGCGGACCGGGAGAGCCTCCACGGCGCGATGAACACCGACACCGGCGATGAGCTGCTGTGCAAGGTATGCGCAATCCAGGGCATTGTGCAATTTTCTTTCAATGAATGATGTTGCTCAATCGCCCGTCTGACATGTTATACGTATTTAGCTCACTTTTTTTCAGCAAATGTCATTCTCACGCGAAATCTGTTGACACTTTGCGTAACAACAGCGGTGTTGCTTAATGTTTTTTTTTTTTTTTTTTTTTTTTTTTGAGGGGCTTCATGGGGCCGTTTGATCAGCTGAAATAAATAACAAATGAACAGTCGCACGCCGACTTGCTTTGTGCTGTGGAAACGCACTTTCTCTGCCCGTCCTCAGCACCACAGCTCCATACTATCTGTCAACTCGGTGTATTTGCATACACGTCACTGCAATACGCCAGGCTGTGACAAACACACAGAAATGCAAATATGTATGGGAAAGATGGAAAGCGATGATAGGGATGTGCCCAGATAAGGAAATATTCCTGCGCTGCTCCACTTTTGTGTTTTTTTTTTTTTTTTCTCCCCCTTTTTCCACTGTGCATAGAGTACAGTCGATGCGTTTGGCTTTGTTGTTTAATAAAAGTTAATCGCTTCATGCCTGAGTGACTCATTCGCAGAGGCGCATCTAAAAAGTTTTGCAAGGGGGAATGGGGGGCGAAATGGAGACCACTAAAAATTCATGCTGTGTCATATCAAAAAGTAATGACAGAATCTACAGTTTCATGTTATGGAACCAATCTGTAAGAAAAATAAATAACTAAAAAAATAAAAATAAAACGACTGAGACATCTAATCAAACGTATATGCAGAAATCAGCTGACTTGATATGTTCAAACATATATTTTGTTGCTTTCATAGAATTCAGTGTCTTTAATCTTAAAATGCTACAACTAAGATTTTTTTTAATACATGGTCTTTTTGTGACTTATTCTGAAAGGGGCAGTAGGAAGGACAAAAAATGAAAGTGCATAGAAATAGAAATAAAGGAAATTGTTTCAACTCATAGCAAATGATTTTCCTTTTGACTCTTCAATTCTAAGGGCAAAAATGCATTATGCATGAGTTGGCTGTAATTTCAGCTAATGTATAAAGGTGACTGTTGCTTGCATTAGCCCACAGCATGATGACACTACTGCTTTTTTGTCACCCTTTTGTGGAACTCAGTAGATATCCATTGTTTTTTTGTTTTTTGGGGGGGTTTTTTTGTAAATTCATCACTATATTTGCATGCATCACATAATAACAATCCCACTCTCCACTTTTCTCTAACTTTCCGCCCTGTATCAATGTCCCTCTTCCTTGTTCTCCGATCCCTCTTCCAGGTGTTCGACATGGGGGTGTACCAGGAGAAGATCAGAGCCTACGGCGTTCTGCCGCCTCACAGGAATGTGGCTGGCATCAGGGACATCATCCTGGGGGAGCGCAAGGCCTACGTCTTCCTGGACAAGGACTTTGGTGACATGCACACCCTTGTGAAGAGCTGCAGGCGACTGGACGAGGAGCAGGCCCGCAGACTGTTCCGGCAGGTGGTCCTGGCCGTGGCACACTGCCACCAGGCGGGCATCGTGCTGGGTGACCTCAAGCTGCGCAAGTTTGTCTTTGCAGATGAGAAAAGGTGAGGTCAACTGGATAGGAGGCTGTTTTAAGGTCAACTATGTGGGGAGATTAACAGGGCAGTTTAGCTATTAGAAAGAAAGCTCTGTTAGCATGTTAAAAGCAGTTGATGTCCGAACTCCTTTAATACTCTCATGGTATCTTTATTTAGTGTAAATTCACTCTGATCAGTCCCTTGCTAGGGAAAGACTGATTTAAGTTGCAGACGGCACTTAACTCATAAACAATGTTTATGAGTTAGGTTTTTTCCATGCTCAATGAAAGAGCCTGTTTAGACACACTTTTCCCTGATTTCCAATAAGAAATATCACTTTGAATGTCTAATTTCTCACCCAAATGAATTAGAACTGACAAGAGGTAAACCTTTTTGTATGGTTGACGATTACATTATAGTGATGGGTCAGAATTTTTAAAGCAAACCAATAGCTAAGTTGGCTGTAACCTGCAACTTCACCAATAGGTGGCTCTATATTGCACACTTTCCTCCTTCAAGAAAGTAAAAATGAATATAGTGCACTTACGCTGTGCAACGTTCCTTCTTTCCACGCTGCAAATTTGCTCAAGCATATTTTTTATTGTAATCTTGATATAACAGTGAGGCTATTTTGTTTGAATGGTATTAAACCTGAATGGCTGCAGTGTAGTGGCACATGCCAGTGAAAGCCCACAGCCAGCATGGCAGCAGCTGATACACACAGGCCGTGTGTTCGAATCTGGATGTGGGAACAGATAGAGTAGGAGGTTCTGTACTTGTGGAGGCAGACTGCTCAGCTTCCCAGATTTTCGCCTTCTCTGTCTGTCTCCCATCCACGCTTGCGACGTGTCCCTTTGTGTGCTCGCGTTCTGTTTGTTTTGTATGTGTATGTGCCTGTATGTGTGAATGTGGTGGGTGGTAGTTTTGGCAGAGCCGCGAGACGAGGCTGCTGAATGAGACGATCGTACCCTTCTGCAGGCCGTTACATTCGAAAACATTTATTGCTCATTATTTATTAATAAATTACATCATAGCTGCGCTGCAGGAGAACTGATGGCTCCAACTGGGTTTCATTCACATGCACTTTCTTGCACGGAGGAGTAGTTCTGATGCTTTGAACCGGCTCCCACACACACACACACACACACGCACTCAACCCACACAGACATACATATGCTTTTACTTGTGGGTGCTACGTTCCGTTCAAGAAATCACTCAAAACATTTTCCAACTAAATTATTTGTTGCATCTTTTAACCCTCCTGAACCCTGTTTCTTAGAAGCATTAGCTTATTTCTCTCTTCCACCAATGTTCCCAAACACACATTTCCATGAAGAATTATCATCAGTAAGCGTCTCCAGCCATAACCTCAGGGTTAGCAGGGTCACAGTGGATGAATAAGAGCGGGGAACCACTGAGAAGAGTTGAAGCTGCTTGTGCCCCTCTAATAGCTATACCGCTGCAGAGTGATGAGTCACAGTGTATATGTGCAGAGGAGAAAAGGAGGGAGGGCTGCACAGCTCCTTTTCATCAACCTTAGGTGTTTGTTCATACATGCTAAGGTTTGAACTAAATTACAATAAAAGCTGTGATGTGTTCTTGCACCGACGATTTTCTTACCAAACACCTCAAACATACACCTTAAGAACTTTGGCAAGGTTTTGCCCATATCTCTGTGACATATACTTCGGTAAAACTTACTTCTAAACATTCACAGACATACGTCAACATAAGTGTGATACGAATCTGTATGATCTCACTCTTTCCTTCAAACATTTCTGTAAAATTTACAATTCAACACCTCTGGAGCCCTGATACACAAGCTGTGATGCAATGCCCTGGCCGACAAAGCTGCTTTCCAGCCAGAGTCACGAAAAAATTCACAACAATCTGATGAATGCTGTCCTCATTGACACACATGCACACACACATGCATGCAGATATGGAAAAACAGAGTGCAGATGGAGGAGTCAGTTTAGGGAAGATGAATAGTGCTGAGAAGCATGCAGAGCTTGACTGCTGGGCCAACCCTCCTCTCCGTGCGTCACTGATGTGGCAACAGCCATTTGAGGGTAATTATGGCACGGCTGGCGCCGCCAGTGTGGGACCCAGGTGCAGATAGCCTGGGCTCGAGACGTAGCCGGAGAGAGGAGAGAAGATATGTTCTCTCAACAGAGGGGATGACTCACTCGCTCCACTCCTTTAACTCTCTCTGTTCTGATTCTCTTTCTGCCTCCATCCCTCTTTCTCCTCAACCAACTTATCTCCTCCACTATCTGGCTGCTTAAATATCATTTGCTCTCCGCTTCAGCCCTTCTGGCTGTCACGCTTTCTGTGGTGATCTGTTTTTCTCCTCAGCTGCTCTTTTATTGCTGAAGGGGTTCCCCAGATTTTGTGCTAAATACAAAATGCTTTCTGCTTCTTTGTCATTTTTGCTTGACAAAATTCGATTCATGCCTTGTAAACATTGCCTAGTCAATGCTGGGATGATGACATTTTCTTTCCCCTGAAAATGGAAAGATGCTCACATTAAAAGCTGTGTGTGCAGTTTGTTTATTTTATTGATACACACGCTTTTCTTCAAACAATCTGTGTTTACGTGGGTCTGAGCATTTTCTAAAACTCAAACAAAAGTAGGCGTTTTGGCCCAGAACCGCTTTAGCCATGCCGTTGTTAGTGTAAGTCTTGCCAACCTCATCAGCAGCTGTATGTGGAGTATCCGTATTAGTTATTGATTAGATTCTTGCAGACGATGTAGACATTTTTTAAAATATCGGACCACTATTCATTTATAAGAGTATCCGTGCACTGAGATTTAATAGTCTTGAAGTCTTTTCTGGGGTTGAAATGGAGTAGAAAATCTCCGGCCCCCAGTTGCTCTGCTCCAGGACTAAATGCATGTCCCATCATTTGCATGCCTAAATATAGCTAGCAGAGTGTGAGTAAGGAAGGAGGAGAGTGCTGCAGTTTTATATTTATATAAGTGTTTATGTGGCCAGGCTAGTGCCAGGAAATTACTGGAAATTTGCTTAGGCAGCTCTGTTTCTTAAATAAGAGTCACTCAGCTGGTCTTGGGTCAGAGTGAGGTCATTGGAGGATGGTATGCAAATATGTGTGGTGCCGGTATCTAGACTGTCCATCTGTTGCTGCGCAGATTAAGGCTAAACAGAAGATGTCATAACACATAATAACTAAAGCTTCCTGCTCTTGTAGGTTTAAACAGAACAGGCTCTAGGTGTCTAAATTCTAATGATTTCTCAAATTTGTTCTTACAGGACACATGTGAGACTAGAGAGCCTCGAGGACTGCCGCATCCTTGAGGATCCCAACAGAGACTCTATGTCAGACACCCACGGTTGCCCTGCCTATGTCAGCCCTGAGATCCTCAGCGGCTCAACACCATACTCCGGCAGAATGGCTGACATGTGGAGCCTGGGGGTCATGCTGTATACCATGCTGGTGGGTCGCTATCCCTTCCATGACCCGGACCCAGCCACTCTGTTTTCCAAAATCCGCAGGGGCCAGTGCTGCTTGCCGGAAGGCTTGTCGCCAAAGGCCAAGTGTTTGATCCAGAGCCTGCTGAGGAAAGAGCCTTCAGAGAGACTAACGGCAGCCGAGCTGCTTGCTCACCCATGGTTCCACCTGCCGCCGTCACCCCAGGATGTAGCGACGGGTGAGCAGGAGGTGAGCTCAGCGGAACAGACAGTGCCATCCTTTGAAGTGGAGGAAAACAACGATCTGTTCTGTTGACAGACATGGTTAAGAGCCTGACTAAGAAACTAAAACAGATCTTGTCGTCATTGTTTTTGTACATGGGCACTTTTTAGAAACCTGTTTATGTACTGGTATGTGTACATACAACCTCAAGCTTTCCACAGAAACTCACTGTACTGTATTCTGATGTCTTGTATGTGTTACTTTGCTAAGGGCATTGCTTACAATGGTCATTCATTGTGCAGTTGTGCATTTTAAAACAATAGTTGGTGCTAAAAGAAATCACAATGATTCAGAATTTGTCAGATCGTTTTTAAAAGAATATTCTCTGCAGGCTTCTTTGAGTGTATCACATGAATTTTAAACCCCTCTCTCGCTCTCTCTGCTTGCATTCATGCACCTTCACAAAGCATTAGCTGAATCTTAACTGCGATGGCCAGGGCTGTTGTTCCTCTCACTCTCTGGCCAGACTGCGGCTGACTCAATAGTGGACTCGAGGACGGTTTGAGCTCAAGCCCGACGTCCTCGAGCAGACAGTGACACAAAGTAGGAAAGATGGTTAGCAAGGGACTCGTGTGTCACACTCAGCGTGACACTACGGAGGTGTCTCACTGCCAATCTGGCAATGTCTGAGCGAGCGGAGATCATTTACAAATCTCACACCATGTGCAGAAGGTTGAGAAAGGCAGGATGTTGCTGGTGTAAGACTTGTCACGCTCAGTCAGCAAATAATAGTGACACCAGTTCTGAAAGAAGTTCTTGTAAATAGCCGACATAGTGGAGGTTTTATCTCATTTGTGGCCAGTGATATATATATATATAAGAGTTGCACTGAGTGAGGAAATGTCTGATCTGACAATGCAGCTGAGGCAGCCACAGCTGGACATGGGCCAGTATGAAATTCTCAAGCTAAATCTCTGGTTTGAATTTCTGTGTATTTAGATAAAACCTCAATCAACTAATCTGATGATTAACATGATCTGAAAAAGAAAAGCACTATTATTGCCATTTGGAAGTATAGGATGAATTTAGTTGAATTTAAAGTGCTTATTGTCTATGAAATTACTCATTTTGCTGCTGGCTAAATCACATTAGCTGGCTATTTGCTGTGCAGCTCTTAGCTGGCCCATTGTACTTTTAAAACAACATTACTTTGTAAGAGCAGCGGCTCTCTGTTAGGTCAAACAGCATGACTTTCTGTTGTTTCAAGGCTAAAAATATTTCCAAGCAGGCAAATTTTCTCTTTTTGTAAGAACGTGAAGCAGCCTTCTTTTGGTTAGCTGAGCCAAAAAGAGTGAGGAGAGGTAGGCGAGGGCTTCACTGCCCTGCCATATCCTATTATAACTGGAGAAATTTCTACCCACTCTGGTACTTTCTCTCAAGTGGATTTCAATCCATAGGAAATTAATTATAGGTGATCTTCACTGTCTTAAAATCATGACTTTTTGAAACCTTGGTACACCACCAAAAACTGGCCAATGCCAACGCTTCGGTTTTTAGGAATAAGTTGTAACAGTAGTCAGGAACAGAAAGTGCCACGTTGCATTGAAAAATATAAATTTTTCTGTGAAGTGGTTGAACCTGTTCTTTCTATGTCTTTAGAACATCACGTCACAGGTGATCAAACAAAGCCGAGTAGTTGCGCCTGCATTTGCTGTGCTTCGTAAACCGAAGGAGACTGAGTTGGTCGCAGTCTGGCAACATACAATGTCTGTTGATGAGTCAGTGCTTAAACTTGTCAGTAGAAACCGACTCTGACCCTGACTCAAGGAATTTCTTCAGACCAGTTCACTTCTTTACTACTACTTTGTTTTTACTTTTTTCAATCGTTTTTTTTTTTTTTTTTCGTCATCAAGGACATGATGTACAAAGCCTAAAAGAGACATTCATATTATTTGGTTTGTGACAAAAGAATGGAGACTTCCAGGTCTACTTCATTCTGGTACAACAGTCTTGACAATGGTACTGAATCTGGTACGTCTGAGGAGTGATTAACCTTTAATTTCCGGGTCATACAGTAGTTTATTCTAAAAAAATATTCTCTTGTTTGCTGGAGTCTGTAGTTGTCACTGTAAGAGACTAGTGACAACTTGCATTGCTCCTCAAGAGGAAGTAATTTAAGAGATTTATGATTTTGTTGCTTTATATATATGTAGAGTGAGTCACTCATATGACGTGTAAAGTAAACTGACACGGGTGCACAATCTCCATATTGCACT
Organism: Girardinus metallicus; assembly: GCA_903067095.1. Classification (NCBI taxonomy): domain Eukaryota; kingdom Metazoa; phylum Chordata; class Actinopteri; order Cyprinodontiformes; family Poeciliidae; genus Girardinus; species Girardinus metallicus. Next base: position 47,125 of record CAEGAE010075229.1, read on the forward strand.
GTGAATCATGTAGTTGTGACACAACCTGAAGGCTTCGTCAGCCCCTAGCGGTTACATGTGAGAGTTATATTCAGTGTACAAAATGTGTAAATATGTATATTTGAAGTATATGTTGTATAATTGAATAAAGATCACAGTTTTTCATATTCACATGACTTGTTTTTCATTCCCTCTCCCCCTTCGCAGCTTAAGTATGTGCCTTTAAAGGTTTTCCTATAAGAAATCTTTCTTGTTTGAACTCCTTATTGTCGCAAAGGCCAACAACACCTTTTCTTTGTCTGTCTCTCCAAAAGGAAAAGAAATGGAAAAACCTTTGACCGCTCAGTCTCCATCTCTTCCTCCAACCGGTTTCTCTTCTCTGACCTTTGCGTAATGCAACATTTAACTCCTCAAACACACAAATGTCAATAGCGGGTCAATGTCTTTTTCCTGGAATACACCAGGGAGAACATTCGCTCTGTTGTGTTGTTTTTTCTTCTTCTTTTTTTTTCCAATAACCTACAGAGCATGAGGTCAAGTCATTAAAAAACACAGCACAGTTTTACCTCAAACACATCTACTCTTTTCCTGCCTGCTCTACTTTTACTCTCGGATCATTTGTTTGACCTATAAGAGCTTGGCATGTCTCCACCCTTTGCGTGTTATGACTACCCGAGGCACGGCTGGCTGGGGCTTGCGTAAGTGTCGAGTGTATGTGTTGTTGTGCATACCTGCTTCCATGTCTGCGTAAGTGTGTGAGTGAAGAGTCAGATTAGGTATCAACAGGGTAGCTGAATTGTCTTGGTTGCTGGGAAGCCGCCAAAGCAACTACACTATTGCCTAACTGAGAGTCGAGGTTCCGTCTCGAGGGATGACGGTAAAAATAAGGTGTAGGATGAGGTCATGTAATAAATTTCTAAAGGAAACTCTTGTTTTGTGAACCTGAAGGGATCTATTGACATATTAATCTGATAATCTTTAAAGGGAATGTAATCTTAAGCAAAGCGCCTGTCGTTGAGAGCTGAAATGAGTTTAGGAGTTGCGAAATCCTTTCAGGTGAACTTTGTGAAGTCATCCTCTCCCTTTGGCCACAAGCATAAACTTTATCCTTCCTTCCTTTAGGTCTGGGATCATTAAGGCTTCCTAACCACATAATCTTTCAAACAACAAACATCAGTAACTTCCCATCATAGGTTATTCAGTGTTGCTTGAAGGTCACAAAGATCATCAGCAACTTCCCAAAACCTCGGTGACCTCACGATGCAATGTCAACATTTCAGAACATAGTGTTCACAAATACTGTAAAGGCTGTTGACAAGCTGTAAAGCTACTGTTTGGATGTTTTAGGAGAAAGGTATGTGGTTTGATTTGCCATGTGGAGGAAAATGAAAGTAAAATATATTAATCTGCAGTTGTCCGACGCATGAAAGTGAGCTATAGAAGCAGACAGTGAAGCACCTGTCCCCTGGATGAGACTGAGCATTGTGCCTTTTCCTGGAACCTGTTGGCTCCGGATTGTTTCACTGATGCAATGGAAATATCATCCCTCTGTTTGAGTGACCCTCTGACCTGCTTTATTTCATAACACAAATTCCTGGAGGAAAGCTCCAGCTGAGCGCAGTCCGCCGTTCTGGACCGGATGCCTCATAATGAAGGTGGTGTTTTCGCCTTTTGTCCTAAATCAGAAACACATACCTGGGGAAATAGTGGAGTGGCACAAAATGAGGACTCTGACGCCATCTTGTGGGAACAATACAAATAGCAGCTTCTCATCAAAAATAAAAATCATTCTGAACACAGAAGCCTCTATTTCTTCAGAAGTTTGGATGTGGTCTGAAATATCAGACAGATAATTAAGTTGCAACATGTAACAGAAGGACCAAAAGGAGTGTCCTTTTGTTAGTGTATCACAGCACATACACTAAGTGTACACACCGCTATATTCAATTCACAAACAAATCAGTTTGAAGGGAAACAGTAAAAACGATGCAATAACCCAATAGGATAATTAAGCATCTTATGACTGTATTTCACAATTGAGGACCTTTGGAGTTAATTAGCATCCCACACTCTGGCTTCCTGTAAGCACACTGCAAATAATGACTTTAACAGAAGTATGAAAAGGTGGAAAGGTCAGGATAGTCTTAGTAGGGCATGTTGATTGTTTGTAGTTTTTCAGGAGTTGGAAAGGACATATCTAACATTCATCATCTCATTTTTTCCTAAGTCAAATTCAGCCAATTAAAAAGGCTGTGCGCAATTTTGAGATCGACTGTGAAATCAGAAATGTAGTAGATTTTTTTTAATCTGATAATGGGATAACAAAAATGTCTAAATATGCTTAATTGTTGTATCATGATTTAGAGTGTGAAGATATGTTTCACAATGATTTAGAGGCTAAAACAGTATTTGAGCAGCCATGAGTTTCATGCTAGAAAATGCGCAGCATCAAAAAAATTAATACATATACAAATTTTTGTAGAAATTAATTAAGTGACCATAAAAGGGTAGGATTAGTCAAATTTCTAATGGGCACAGCCCTGAAACTTCAGGATTCGTAGAAACAAAAGACTCATGAGAGAACGGAGCAGTGACTACCAACTCCGTAACGGATAACAGGATTTTTTGGTGAACATATGACTTAAAGAAATAGGTAGTAAAGTGACAGGTGTGATGATTCCTTCTGATATTTTTGTGCTGATTTACCACAAAAAAAATCCAGTAAAATACACTGAAACTTGTGTAAGGGAACACTGTTGTTCATTTTGTTTTAGCATTAGCAGAGAACATGCAGATCATTGTTTGATGTCTTTCACCAAAGCAGGAAAAGCACTCTTCCTCTTCCACTGTGAAAATGTAAAAAACTCCAGATAGTAGTTGTAAAAACTCTACAGGATTTGACATATTTATAGCAACATGTGGCAATAACTTTCTCAGCGATTAGATGGGATGTTTGTCAGTCACAGCAATGCTCTGCTGGGGGTACAAATACTGATCTGTCATCCCATCTGGGTCAACAGTCTCTGAAGAACAAAGAGGAAGAAAGGATTGTGTGAGTGTTTCTTTTATTGCGTTATCTCAAGTAAAGTGCCCCCTGGGGGACAATCTGGTCTCATCATGATTGCTTGATATGAAAGGAATTGATATTCTGATGATGTATCTGTGAAGGACGTGACTCAGGAAGGTTTGTTTATTTGGATTTATCTCTTAGCAATTTAAAAACTTGCCATAACATTTCAGCAGTAATAAGAAGGTCATTCTTTTTCCCAACATAAATGTTCTGACAACAATCAGCAGTTTGGCAATAAGTTATGGAGGGGATTTTATTGAGGACAGCTGCTCTAAAGCAGAGCATTGTGCAGTAGCAAGAACAAAATCACAGCCTCTAAGGCCAAGACCAGGCACTCCTTCTCCCTACTTTTCTTGCTCATATTCTGCTTTCTTCATCCCATCTTGTCTTGCTTTTCTTCCATTCTTTTCTTTTTTCCTTTCTCCTACCTCCTGTACTTTGTTATCTTCTCCCTTCACTCCTTTCTTGTTGCCCTCCCTCCTCTCCTTTCTTATATGATACCATACCTCCTTTCTTTCCTCCCCTGTGTCCCCCTTGTCTTACTACTTGGTTTATCCAGTTCCTACGTTTAATGCCTGCCCACTGTAGAAAAATCTGCCTCTACTTCTGTATTTAGTGTATTTAACACTAAATACAGAACACCTGGGAACTCTTGAAAGTTGAGTTGGCAAAAAATTTCTTTCATGAAACATGTGAGACCCTGTTAAAAAATAACTATGAGTATTAAACATGATATAAATGAAAGCGCTTCTGATTAAGCTTTAGATATCTTTGTTAGAATATATCTATTGCAATTATGTTATGCTTTATGATCAATATCTACTAAATGCTTAGTCAATGATAATAAGCCCCCATAGTATTACTAAAATAATTTCTAAATAAAAGTTAAAATGGGAAATGTCCAGTAGAGGGCAATATTTTCATGTTTTTAATAAGATTTTACTTAACCCATTTGCATGTGGGCTATGCAGCTTTTCAGCACATAAAAATTGTCTGGTACATTCGTAAGTGATTTATAAATGAAGTTGTACATGGATGTGCTTTTAAAAAATATAGTAAAATGTTCTCTTGGATTAAAAATGTAATAAACTACAACTGCTATGCTTGTCGCAATTATGCATTCCCTCCTACATTTTAATTTACAGTAGACATCTTCGAAAAGCCTGAAAAAATTGCCTTTGCTTACTGTGTACATGTTCACTCAGTGCATACATGTTCAGTTTTTAAGGAAATGTTTAACTCCCAAACTGGATGAGGTGAAACGTTATTATAGAAGTTCATCCTTATGCGTTTTGTACCTTTACAGTCCAAGGTTGTTTGGTGTGACTGAATCAAAGCTTTACAGAATGAACTTCAGGATGTTTTTCAGGTGACTGTTTCAAAAATAGCCTTGGGCCTAAGGGAAACAGCCACTGAGTCCTGACCTAAATCCTACTGAAGACCTTTGGAGAGCTGAAACTTGTCACTGTGAAAAAAAGATGTAGCCTAAAAACAGCATGAACACACGACAGTGGGAGAGTTTTCAGGAAGCGATGGTGGACAGGTTCAAGAAGTATCCAGGTGACTCAGGGCAAATGCTGAATTAACAGTTTTTACAGCAGTAATTTGAATTATTATGTAGTATTTTTTTTTTATTTGACTTTATCTGTCTGTCTGGTCCTGCGACAGACTGGTGACCTGTCCAGGGTGTACCCCGCCTCTCACCCGGAACGTAGCTGGAGATAGGCACCAGCACCCCTCCTGACCCCATTAAGGGACAAAAGGTGAACAGAAAATGGATGGATGGATGGATGTCTGTCTGGTTGAGGTGGAGGAATTTTGTTTTCGTTTATTGGAGAGTTCTTCACCTTGTCTTTCCCTTTGCATGATCTTGGTTATTTTCATTTTCACCCATTTTGTTGCAGATTTGTTGCTATTTTCAGCATCATGACCCATTTTCATCCAAGTTTTAGTTGTGACACAGATGGCCTCACATTTACCTCTAGAATACTTTGATACAAACAAAGTTTAGGTTCAACTCAATATCTGCAGACTTTTCAAAATCATTTGGGTGAATAAAGCCCAATCATTGCCCTTCTACCGCTGTGTTTGTCAGCTGAAATTACATTCTGCTGATGTGTCATAATAATAAAAAAACAGGGTTCTGTGCATTACGACTCACAATTTCTACTTTGTTCTCATCGGTACAAAGATTGTTGTTCCGTTTAGCTTGGGCATCATTTGGATTAGACTTCGCAAAATATTTATTGCCATATTCTTTTTATGAATAAGCTTTTCTTCTCTTTGCAATTTTTTTTTGATAGTCCGCTTGGTTTTTGCAGATGCACTGTCATGATTTTGTAAACATTTCCAGAATGATGGCTAGGAACAACTGCCTCTCTCATTGCTGATGTCTTTTACTTCTTGGCATTGTGTTAACACACGCCCATGTCCTCAAAATCAGGAAATTGCCAACATTTCTGCTTTCATTTTTGTCTTATTTCTGCTTTTTATTTCTACTTTCCCTTTTGTTAAAAAATATTATCCAGTTTCTTATATGGTTTTGTCATGATTTCTCAAAACAAGTTGTTGCTTATTTGCTTAATTTAAAAAAACATTTTTATTCACAACCTCTCAGTATTTATTATATTACATTGTTGCTCTGACAGTAAAAACAGGATAGAATAAATATACACAACAATTCCAACAGAAAGTTATTTTTTTTAAATCTATTTTACTCTAAAAGCCGCACTACAAAAGGAAACGGCCTCTGTGTTATTTCAGCCATGTTTTCCTGTCGTTTCCTGGCAGCTTATTATTTCACTAGCAGCTTGGTGAGTCTGGGCTCCAGTGTTAACACTCACAACTCTGACTCATGGCTGCTGCTAATGGACACAACAGGAGGTGTGCCCGAGTGTTTCCTGAAAGCTTTGTAAAATTCAAGGTGACCATCAGAGCAAAATGTTCAGGAAAGAGCTGACATGCTGTGTAACCATATTCATTCAATTATCCTTAATTTCTTCACACTTTATCACTTGAAAGTCTTCAGTCTCTTTTGTTGTAATGTTATGTGATAGACAGCTCATAGTTGGTCTCATGTCCACAGTTGAACTCTTTTTTAATATATATTATTAGGTTATTGCTGTCTGAAAAATAAATGTATGAGACACATTTTAGATTATTTGCAAAAACTTTTGAAAATATTCTTTTAACACTACTTTGTGTTGGTCTATCAGACTGAAAAAAAAAACAAGTTGAAGTGTATGGTTTAATGTAAAATGAATGTGAAAAGGGGGTAGGAAGTCACTATTCTGGGTAAATTTGACCTGTTTTAGTAGCTCAGTTCCATTCTAGCAGGATTGAAAGCAAGAAAAACTATCAAACTGTGAAAGCTGGTGGAAGCATAACTGAAAGCTAATCAAAGTTTGGTATAATCTCACAAATATAGTCTCTACGTTTATATTAGATATGCTCAGTTGTTCTCCGCACACAGTCAAAATTAAAATATCTAAATAAGTCAAAAATGATCAAAAAAGACAAACAAAATGCTTAAGTCCTCCTCTGTCCTTGACAGTAATTTCTTGGTGAAGTTGTTGAAATGAAGCAGCGTTCTTGTTGTTACCCTGCAGAGAGTTCTCTCTCAAAAGTACCCTCTGTCACTCATGTTGCTCTTGTTTCAAGTGGCACATGCTATCTTGGGCTTTCGGGGCAGCTTTGTTCAAACAGCACATCGTCAACCTACCCAGTACTTCCCAGGCTCCAACCGCAGACTGGAGGAGAGCTTGAATAAAATCACAGAAAGTCTCTCTGCAACCCATAGCCATGGCTGTGAGAGGAATTGAAATGAGACAACAGAAGGTTTCAGTTAGATTATTCCTGGAAAGTATAAACTTTGCCGCTTTTAAAATATGCAATCTAGGTACTGATTCAGGGACGTATTTCTTTAAAACTTGGAAAACAAGCTGCCCTTTTTAATAAGGGCAGTGAAAAATAATGCAAAAAGTTTAGCACAATATTAACGTTGTTAGGGGATTTTCCCAGTCACACAGTGAATAAGCAATGAGTGTAGCTGCAGCCTTTAATGGGACTGAGCGTTGTAGAGGGTCTCATTCTCTAAAAAAAGCATTACTTTGCATTTTCTGCTCACAGATTAGAAACTGGGCACATTGGGGCCTTTGTGCACGAGGAAAATAACTCTGCTACATTCCCTTGTTGTGGAAATAAAACCTACTTGTGTTCTCATATTTAACACCACAGCACAGCAGTGTGCTCATGTACAAAAAGCAAATGCTTTAGTGTCAAACAATCCAGAGTTAATGGAATGACATGTCATTTCAGATTGCATTTTTATAATGCAGCTATTGACAGGCATCCACAAATTTTAATGTTTTGATAAAGCCGTTTGAAAAACTTTAAAATTTTACTTTTTTTTCCTGCATAAGCATAATCTCCCCCACATTTTTCGATACGTTTATTTCGGTTTCAGTGAGGGAAAAAAAATACAATTTAAAAAAACATGTTGTTCTGCGTGTCCCTGTAATGTTCTGGAATACATTAGCATCTTTTTCAGATTGTTTCTACAATGTATTAAAAAAAAAAAACAAAAAAAAAAACAGATCAATCCACTCCACTGTTTTTAATAACAGTGGAGCGAATTTCATACACTACCATTTCCTCTATGACACACTGCTAAACTAGGTCTTATGGTACAGAGTTCAGAGCCAAATTGTGAAGCACCCAGAATATTACTTTGCCACATTTACACTTCACATCCAAGCTGACTGAATGAAGATTTTTTTAAAAATAATAAAAGAAAAACTTTAGCTGGAATTTAAAAAAATTTAGCTTGTCTAATTTTGAATATGTGCGATTTAAAGAAAATCCGCCCATGTACACCAAAATCATATCAAACCCCAAATGACTGTCATTCATTCATACATCTACATTAATGATGTTTGTAAACTTTTCTAAGACACTTTAAAAAAAAAAGTTGGTGATCTTTCAAACGCATTTTTGCATTGCTGACAATGTTAGAAAAGAGGTTTTGGTTCTTAAACCGCTGGCTAATCGATTATGCATGCAGAGATCGATGATTACATATGCAATATGCAGACCTCAAAGTGTTTGCCTTGCATTTGTGCAACAATGCATTTAGATGCAGAAACGTCATTAAAAAAAAAAAAAAAATTGTAGACCGTGAAATAAAAATTTCAGCTGAACTTAGCTGTGCAGTTAAGGATTAATTTACTGCTTTTGCTGTGGTTGGCAGGTAGCAGCTACATTCATGACTCAGCAGCTGAGGGAGTGATGGAGTGCTGGACCAACAAGACAGAGAGATCAGAAGAATAAAGCTGTGGTTAAACGGGATGGACAGAAGGAAAAAAAACAGCATAAAGAGCATCATGACTGAGGACAGGCAGTGAATAACTAAACAGTGAGAAGTTAAGAAGAGCTCTTTTTGTGGGAAGTGAGGTTCTGTTAGCCTGGCTCCACTCTACAGGGAACTTTAATTACTTTTCAACGTCGCTGCCCCTTTTGGTCACGAGCTGCATGCTCTGATCAGCAGCCTCTGATTATCAAGCCTTTGTGAGGCTCTGCGCCTGCTGTCAGGCCGTAATTACGTCTTCGCTGGAGAAAATCTCAGCATGTCAGAAAGCTTAAAATGCTATTTTCAACCGGTTCTCTAGCTTTACAGGCTCGATTTGCTCACAGCTGCAAAACTTATTGGTTGGACCAACTGTAATCATTAAACAGGGTTAAGAAATGTTGTTTTCCTCTCTTGGTGCAGTTGCTTACACGTTTTTCTGCTGTTACGAGGTTGCAGTTCATCTGATAAATGAGGAGACTCAAGGCAAGACAGCATGATGGAAACATCAGATCTTCCTGGCTTTCTGGCACATTTTACTTCTTTTAGAGCCTCCTATGAGAAAATGAGGCTCTGCTACTAAAGGCAACTTGTTACAGGGTCAAAGCTCCGAAACTGGGATGAAACCAAACAAAAATGTGAATACAATTTGTTTCCTGTTAAAAGAGATAGATGTTCCTCTTGGTCACCACTGGTGCAAGACTTTTATGTAAGATGTCGATTGCTTTCCCAGGTGTGGTGCTCGTTCCCCCAAGTGGACTCTTACTTAAACTATAAAATGGGATTTTTTTAGATCTCTTTTTTTTTTTTAACTCTCATTTTCACCAGGAATTTTATTCTTCGACTCACATCATATTAGGCAAACCAACAATCAAATGTAATTTGAATTACAAGTTAACTTGTGGCCTTAATCAGCTGTTTCTTTTGTGAGCTCCAGGAATAAACATTTAACATTTCAATGTAAGCAGCCACATTTGCACAAATGGGCATAAATGCACATAATTTCGTCCACTGGATGGCGATGAAGTGCATTGAATATGAACTTTAGCACGTGTTAAAAAGGAATCAAAAGACATTAGTGGTGTATAGAGCTTGATTGTATGGTGGTATGACGCAACCCTTAACACTGAAAAAAACAAAAAAAAACAAAACAAATCAGAAGTAAAATATGTAAGAAATAAAAAACAAAAACCAGGTCAAGAGAGAGCTGCCTTGCTGCTCTCCTTGTTAGCTCTACAAACAGGTGTAATTATGTTTCCAGTGTAATCATGTGTAATGCAGGTGTTTACAGTGAACTTTGATGTGAAAACTGAAATCTCAGAGCCACAAAGTCATGCTTTGGCTCTGACCATCTGTTTCCTCGCCAGGGGCAGATCTACAAGGATATCACGGGGGCAACTACCCCCAGAAAGCTCACCACTTCCATAAGCCCCTCTAAACTTTTTCCTTAAAATCAAACCTTAAAAACCTAATTACTTATTTGACCATGAGCTTCTTTTTGCCTTGAAATTAAATATTAATTCACCAAAAATAAATAATGTTAGGTTCCTAAAAAAAACTGGCAGCTCTGCATCAAACTCCACCTGCCTCCCGCTCCACACTTCACATTTACAAGGCTTTCATTTTGCAGTCTGAGCTACCTAACTTTCTGTAAGTAGTGTTTTAACATGCAACATTAAAAAAATTGCAATGAATGCAATGTCTGCTGAAGATGACAGACGGTTGTGGTTTAATCCGTTCATTAATCGCTTGCTGACGATGACTCACTGGCTTGTGATTTGTAAGAGCATTAGCATAGTTTGCTTCTTTGTTTTGCTCACAATAAACACGAAAACAGTTTATAAATAGTTAAATTAGGAACAATGGTCAGAGCTTGCTGTTTCAGTGACGGCTCTTTAAGATCAAGCTTAAAAAAATAACATTAAAACAACAAAGAGAGGTCTCACTTCAACACTTTGGTTAATTTTTGTTTAAAACGTGTTTGTTTTTCATTCAGTGAAGTTACTCGTGGAGCATCCAGACATTTTACTTAGGTAAGAGTAGCAATATAATAACATTACTCAAGTAAAAGTTAACAGAACAATGCAGTAAAACCATTCCAAAATGTTACTCTAGTAAAGGAAGAAACATGTAGCTGAATGTCATGGCAGCGGAGAGTAAGTGCAAACAATGGCTGTGTAAAATACATCGGTATCCAGAATAAAGGCTCTGGGTTTTCTTTAGCTTTTGACAGTTACTCAAAACATTTCTCAGTGAAGACATAACAAAACTCACCATACGCTGTCCATTTAAATGTGAAAGGCACACTTCATTTCATTGTTTACACCTTGTTTTGTGTTTCAGCCAGTGATATAATGGATCTAAATGCATTTAGCTGCTACTGTAGGTTACTGTGAGTAAAAAGTACAATCTGTTGTGACTTTGTTTCATGCACAAGATCTCTGAATGTCAGTCACTAGCTCCAAATGAACATTTCATTTGCCTAGAGGAGCATTGAGGGCAAGGTGTGACTCTCCCAGAGCACTTTGAGGTGTTTCATATACTGAACAAACACCAGATCGTGCAGTGAGAAAGTCTTGCTGGAAAATTATCTGACATACCTGTATCTTTCCTCTAAAGCCAGAGCTAATCTTAAAAGGAGCTCGGATTAAACACAAAAGCCATAATGATGTAAAAAAAATAAAAGTCAAAGTCCATTATTTGAACAACAATAATGGTTAACAATTGTCCTGAAATGTGTGGGAATTTAGGAAAACAACACTGTTTCACAGAAATAAAATATTTCACCCACAAAAGGGGGAAAAAAGGGAAGAATTAAAAACCGATGTGGCTGCTCTGCACAATTTCTCAACATTTCATTGCAGTTGCTTAAAGTTGTACTCTGTATTTCACATGCCCAGCACATGCTTGAATGCATGTGTGACAGTTTGAGGCATGCTGCTAATGAGACTGAGGGTGGTGGATCCAGAAGAAGGGGAAAAATGTTGCAAGTCATTTTTCTTATCTGATATAGACCATGAAAAAACACAAAATTTATAAACTGAAAATTATAATTGCTCAACGCTGGCTGTAGCTAAGTCCTGTTTGAATAAATCAGTCAAAATTTACTTATTCTCTGATTAAGAATGTTTTTTTCTGATTTTTTTTATTTATTTTAATGTCTAAAAGAAATATTATGCTCAGCTATAATGTGAATCCTCAACACAGATGATTAATGATTGCATATTTGAAGATATGAACAAATGTATTAGTTAATATATACACCAAACTTGTGATCTCATTATGTTTACTTTAAAAATAATCTACTGACATCTGTGTTTCTGTTTTATCCTGCTTGCAATGTCATCTTCATCTAATTATTATTATTTGTATCATTGCACTAGTTTTTCTTATTTTCAGCCATTATGCCTTTTATTTCCTTTTTTGTGTTTTTGAAAGAAGAAAAGCAGCATGTCTACAAAATGAAATCCAAATGTCTAAAATCAAATTTACTGACTCAGACATGAGATTCTCAGCATTCACAATGACTTTCAGCACGTATCAACTTGCATCTACAATTATATAAAAGAAACTTGAAACTTGTAAGTTTTCAAATATGTGGAAAACACAAAGTAATACCAGACAATAAGAAAAAAAAGCATTAACAAAGTAAAAAAAAAAAAAAAAAACACACATAAAACGTTATTACCCTGCTGTTCAGTTGGAAAAATGATTCACGAAGCTGAGAAATCTGGCTCACTAGTCCTCTGATGCTCCAAGGCGTGAAAACGTACAAAATAAATGTTGCACTGGTTTTAAAAGCTTACAGGTTTAATGAAAAGATTCTCTAGTGGTGACTTAAACTGCTTTAATGCCAAATTATAAATACTATATGTAGATTTCCCACAATTCAGTGATACAACTTTGTGATGTTGACTTTTTCATGCATGTATTCAGTTTTTATTTTTTCATTAGAGTCTAAAAAGTCCATCATTCTGATGTCTGCAGCCTCTGATCACACTTGTGTGTCTCTTACTTTAGCGGCCGCATTCGGCTCTTGTGTTTGTTTCCCAGAGCAGCCAGCCGTTAGAGGAGCTTGCGCTCCTAAACGATCCTTCCTGCTGCATGAGGGGATTTTTGTCAAGTTTCAAAAGCAGTGATGTTGCCAATTACTTTGCTGGAGCCGGCCGGCTGTCTCGTCTTCTTTGACCTCAGCAAACAGGGACCTTCTCATGGCTGACACATCTGAACTGCTGAAGGGAGAGGTTAATGGGTTGCTGTTCGAACCAAAGATGTGAAGCGAGCGCTCATCTAGAGAGGCAGTTTCTTCAGAAAGGCAGGGACAGAAGTATGGCTTGACTCAACAAGGAACTAATTAAAAACAATAAAAAAATATATAAAAGTTAAGCTGTGAGCCATGAGTGTTTCCTCCTGGTGAGGAAACATCACAGGGTGGGACGATTTCCTCAACAAAGGAGGGAAACGGGAGACAGACATCGATTCCCCCGAGATGCTACATGGAGTGAGAGGGTCCAGAAAATTGATGAAAAGATATTGTTAATTTACAATCAACAAAAGTAATCAACAATCGATCAAAACTAAAATCAAAATTCTTTAAATGAGCAAAAAAAGAACAAGATTCAGAATCAAGAAATCAAACAATATCAAAATATCACTTTTTTCTGTAATCTACATTTACTGGCAATGGTAATTATACAAATTCTTCCAAATTCACCTTTTCTTGAGTTCTCAGACGTGTCTATTCATTTTAAAATATAAAATACTAGCAGTCCCCATGACTTTATGGAAGGAAGGAAAGAAGGAACGAATAAACGAATGAACGAGGGAATGATGTACTATTTAGATGATGGAAAAGATAAAGTCTGGAAATTTAAATGCTTTTTGATGCAGTTTTACATGATTTAAGCAAGGAACGTGGAACGAGAGATAGAGGAAAACCACAACTCACTGATCCCAACTTGCATCTAAAGTTAGAGCAATAATTAAAACTATTAGAACAACTGGAAATGTGATGAAATTCAGCAGAAAACTTGTGGAGTGAGCTGTAGAGAAGAAAGAACCAATACCTCTGAATAATCTAGACCTTATTCACAAATAGGAAAGGTCAGGGATCCTTTTCACTCTATGCTCCAACCTCGTGAAATGTTACAGGAAACCATTAAATACCAATATTGTGACAATGGTGGACTTGTTTTCTCCTTGAATAAATGTGCTTAAACTAAAGGTTACATCGGTACACAGTTTAAACTGAGACTACTGCATTAAAAGATTAATTTATTTGAAGCATGTTTACACATAATTACCAGGGATGCCAAGAAGTTCAGAGGGCGTTACGAACGAGAAGCTGGAAAGGCCTAAACAAACTGAGTGCAGCGATTTCATTCAGTTTTTTGGAGCACTTTGTGATTTCAAACCGTCACATTATTATAGTGCTGTTAAAGCAGTCTGCCGGTGAGCAGATTGCAACTTTCAGGCCTTCGACTCTCCATGCAAATGACTTCATCTTTTGTTTTCTGTGCTGCGGATTTGATCATAATCAGGCCTCTTGAAACACTTTTATTTATCTTCATAGGCTGTTCCATTGTATAGCCAAGTGATAAAATTCTGACCCGTGAATGTGAGCTCATTAATCTTGGCTTTATCCATGCTGTGAATATAAAAACACGGCGCATTAACCTGAGAAAAGCATGTCACTAAAAGCCAATTATACTTGATTTTTGGGCGTCAAAAGGGTCTTTAGTTTTGCTGTATTTCTTTCCAAATGGTCAGTCTCTTTTGTTGTGCTTGTTCTTATAAAACACTTTATTTGTTGTGTTTTGGTATATTTGGAAACTAAACTTTAAGTCCAAAACTTAAAAAAATTATATATATTGAATAATAGTTTATGCCTAAACTATTGTTGAACCGTGTTGAACCTTTACAAGGTTCAACACGGTTCCCTCATCAAAATTATAGAATTTTTCTTAACTGTTGATCAAACTTTTACCTATTTTTCTCATGTGATGTGAATGAATAAAGCAAGAAATGTTGTATCACATGTTATGATTTAATGAGGTTACGATTGAACTAAATGAAAACAAGCACTAACTGCTTTAGAGCTAAGCTACCTTGTAACAAAAAAAATATCTGTGCAACAAATTTAAACTAATATGTGTAGTTATGTCATTTATAGACTAAAAACTGACATTTATATACAGTAAAAAAAACTACAAACTTTTTTCTTACTGTCAGTCATTAAAATAGGCTAAATTGTTCTTGTTTAAGCTAATTAGATCACTGATTTATTTATATTTGCTAAATATAGACACTTTGTATGTAATTTATCGGTATGCTTAGGGGTCATTGTCCATTTGTAAAGCCTACTTTTGACAACTGAAATGATGTTTCATCTTAAAATAGTATTCTTTCCTTTTGATGTCATCTTGTTTGTAAAGTCCCATTTTAAACATATCACTTTGTGTGAAGCGAGATCTAGAAATAAAAAGATTAAAACTTTAGTCAGAGCTTCCTTCATTGAGCTTGGAGGTGAGTTTTCTCTGAGTGATGCTCATCAGAATTAAATAAATCTAAAGTACAGATGAACGGCTCCTTTTGATAATGGACATCAGTGATGTGGTGAGTTAAAATCAGCAATCAAATGAAGGTCGTGGTGAACACACAGAAGCTGTACAGGTGGCTTAGCCAGCTGTCATCAACCACTCATCATTCCCAGGGCATCTGGTTGCCCCAATCGCACACGGAAGAGAAATTAGTAGCTGGACGCTTATTTGGCCTAATGTCCTCCCCGGATCAAGGACGATGGAGGCCAGGGTGAAATTTCATAAATGCTGATATGACTCATAAAATACTGGAAGACTGCAGATCTGTTGCTTTTATGCAGGACTGTCAACTCGCTATGGTAAGGTATATATGTTAATACATTCAAATGTTTTAATTGATAATGAGGCATATCCCTTGGTACACCTCATATCCAATTATAGCTTAATTCAAATGTGAGCGAATTTAAGTAAACAAAATTTAACATTGTCAAAGATCTGAGAAATCTCAGTTCACTTATGAAAAAGAAATTAGGACATCCTATAAAGGTCTGTGTGCTTTCACAGGCTTGGTTACATGTGTATTTAATGTCAACTTTACTGTAAAAATTCAAATAATAGAAATGAACAACTTCAAGGGCTTTCTGGAGGGTTCA
The DNA here is from genome assembly GCA_903067095.1 of Girardinus metallicus. Taxonomy (NCBI): domain Eukaryota; kingdom Metazoa; phylum Chordata; class Actinopteri; order Cyprinodontiformes; family Poeciliidae; genus Girardinus; species Girardinus metallicus. The sequence goes on from CAEGAE010075229.1 coordinate 62,710, forward strand.
GGAAGATGACTGGAAGCTTATGTGCTTGACAACGAGTTTGAAGATGTTTCAAAAGAATTAGAAATTAGCCACTCCACTGTGTTTGCTAACATGTAACATCTTCAAACAGGCCAAAATATGGCAAGTTCATTCTGAAAGCAGACTGTAAGATGCTTAAAGAAGTCTTAAAACTCCCTTGAACATCTAATGGCAGCATTAAAAGCAGACTTCAATCAGAGCAGGCATATACAAGTGCGAGGTTGAAACTTCTCTAAGGAAAGCATTAAGCCCGCATTAAGATTTGCCAAAGAGAAATAAATATGAAAACCGTTAAATAGCCTTTTAGTTTAGCATCAAGTTTTCATTTTTTCCAGAGCAGCATGTCTTTGTAGTCTAACATCGGCAGTGAAGTCCCTCATTTTTCATCAGTGAAAGTGCAGGATCGGAGAAACTGAGACTTTACCAACAGACACTCAAAATATGATCTGAAATTTCAGACACCACTGCACTGAACCACATTGAAAACCTCCTGATTATTCCACCAAATATTAATTTCTGAACTCTTCCTGAGGTAAAACATTAGTATTGTTGTTTCTAAATGAGCATGAACTTTTCTTCTTTGGATTATTTGAGGTTTAAAAGTACGGCCTCATTTTTGTTATTTTGACCATTTCTCATTTTCTGCAAATAAATATTAAGTTTATTCTACTGTCATGATGTCAGTAGAATGAAAAAACAGGGGAGGGGGGGTTGAGTGGATGGAAGAGTATAACAGGGAGTCTCTCTACCCCCCCTCAGTCACACACATCGTTCAACCAGACAACCAGAGTCTAACTCTCCCTATTTGTAATCCATGGGGGGGCCCAGAAAATGTTTGGAAACCACTGGTTTAAGTGGTTTCTTAACTTTTCCAGAGCAGCATCCATCCATCCATCCCATCATTCACATGCATTTGGGGCAGCATTGGGTCTCCAGACCTCCAGACAGATGGCAGCTGCCAGTTGGAGTGTGCCCTCAGCTGTCTGCAGCAGCCTGGCAGAAAGAAGATGTCACTCAACAATCTAGCCATCTGCTTCACTCTATCAGCTATCAAAATTATATGACCAATATGCTCTGTTTCAGAGAGGCCTCAAGAGAATACGCCATTATGGCCTATTTGCAACAAATGTTCAGATTCAATAAAACGAAAAGAGCCAGAAGCTTTGGACAGCAAAGTGAAAAACAGCAGATTATCGTTATGCATCTACATGCTAAAGTCGAGCAGGAAGGCTGGCTGGAACCTTGTTTAAATAACTCAAAGTAATCATATTTATTCAGACAGACCCATATGAATTCATAATCGATGCAAAAAGTTGGCAGTGTGGACTAGCACGCATTTCTGTGCTTTCAGCAGCATCACACAAGTAATTACTCAGACAGCCTCCTGAAAGTTGCTGTTAATTTGTTTGTTACGGGGGGAAAACAGCGGATGCACGACAAGAAGAGACAGAATGCAAATCAATTTTGGAGTGCTGTCTTACTCTTCTTCACGAAGCTTTACTTTACACAGACTCGACAACCAGAAGTACCTCTAAAACTGCCTGATTATGTCGTACCGAAGCTCCTTCAGCCATCAGGAGGTGGAACAAACAACACTGTCTGTGTACAGGCTCTCTCATAATGAGGATGTGAATGCAGTCAGAGGGCATATAGTTCAGCTACTGTGTTGCATATGACACACTGATGAATACATGTTGGACCATGTTTTTCTGTTTTCTTTCTTTTTTTCTTATGGAAGAGCTCAGTGGCACAGTCTCGAAATCAGCACATAACTCTGAGCTTTACGTCGACTTAGGTGTTCGTCAGCATCAGAGGCATGAAAAGCTTTTTACTTCAGAGCTAAAGATTTCACAACATAAGCTGCATGAAAGTAGAAGAATAACAAACTAATCTTTGTCAGGCAAAGTTTTACACTTGGCTTGGCAGAATTAATTTGGGTAAACAGGGGACTTTTATTGGTTTCTTTCGAAGGAGGAAAATTAAAAATAAAAGACAACCACGGCCAGTAATTACTGGCGTTAAATTTGAAATCTCGTCTTCATAAATTAATTAAACATTCTGCTCTGAAACGAGTCTTGTCTAGGAGTCAGGTGAAAACTAAATATGAGAAGCAAAAAAATAGGTTTTTACAATTAAAAAGTTACGCATGAGTCATTATCAAAAACGTTTGATTTAAAGTAAGCTATTTTTAATAACTGCATAGTATATTCTGATGCTGTGAATTTACCTTTACTGTGCAATATGTTATTTTTAGTTCTGTTTTCATAATTGTATCTTTATGTAATTCCACATTCTTTAAATTACCTGTCTATTTGAATAAATAAACAATAAAGGCTATTCCTATTCTATTACAAAAAAAACCATTGTTTTTAAAGCCTTTGATAAAGGCAGCTGATTTACTTTTTACTTTTTTCTCTTCTTTTTTTGCTGCATTTAAATCTCCACATTTTAATCATGCACTCTATTTAGAGTTGTCACTGTTGGGTTACATAGTTTCAAATAACTTTCCAGCCTCACATCATACAGCAAAGTGACCTTTTAACTTCGCCATCATGAGTAAATGAGCTGATGTACAAGAAAACTGCGGTATGATAGAATCAGTAGATGCAGTATAAATGGAAGGTTGCAAAGAAAGACTTGTTGGTGAAATGAATTATCATTATTTATTTAACTAAATAAATAATGATCTGAAAAAGATCAGAACAACAATGGAAATCAACAATAGCTGCACACAAACAATGACGCCACCTGTCTGACTAGCGTGCTGGGCAACCATGGGAACACAGATAAGAGAAATCAGATTTATCTTATTTGTTGTACATTGCATTTTTCTGACTGCTCTTATGGTAATGGAGCATCCCAAAGAAAGCTTGTGATTATTTGTAATTGTATGTGAATTTACAACTGCAATAAAGAATGTACAGGCAATATAAAACACTGGTATCTGTGTAGCAACTTGCAAAAACTTCCTTGTTTTACATTAAATTCAGAATTTGTCCCACGTAAATGTATTTACCTGCAGGTAAACACTGTATGAAGAGCAAACGTTACAAAACTCATTTACAAAAACAAAACCCTGAAACGGCAGTCTCACAGCAATAGACTGTTATTGGCATTTATTTTCTGTTTACCTTCTAACAATGAGTGTCACGACTCCGACATAAATTATTCAGATGTCTGCTGGCTACACCAGCGGCTTCAAATTATCAGACATTCCCTCCAGAGGGAGAGCCATCAGATTGAAGCAGATTGGATCCCAGTTCCTCAGGATACAACCAGTAGATCCTATTGGAGTCGAACTCACTTTCCGGCTATGTTGTATTTCTACCCAGCTTTTACAGTAGTGCTGTTTACTTGCTGTGGCTGAGCGTTTTACACAACCGCCCTTTAATCCGGAAACTGAATCCATCTCAGAACAACCGCTTGACAAATTTCCCATTGTTCAGCGAGCCAGTAATTATTCCTTCACTCAAGAGAGACTTTTGGCTCTCAGATGCAGTTGAATTGTTTTTTTTTTTTTTTCTACATAAAATCGCCCAAGAGTCATTTTAAACTCCACTAAATCTCCTGGATGTGCTTTGGGGGTTTTCTTGGCATGAGTCAGAGACACAAAGAGTGTCTGTTGCTATTGTGGCTGCTTGTTGCTCCTTCTCAGCAGGGCTGGAGTAATCAACTCAACACATTGCAGGTTTGCGGCACAAAGAATCACAGGGCTGGAATCTTAACACATTTAGAAGTGCTTATGAGTTCACATGCAGTGTAAATATTTTAATGAGCTTATTCATTCTTAATTGGACTATTTGTTTGGAAGGAAACCCATGTGCTCAACCATATGGCCCCGTGAAAATTAGGGGTGTGGGTTATTGTTCTTTTTTATGTTACTTTTTGTAGCTGGAAAACATTTGTGATCAGGAGGCCTTTGTATTTTTACTGCTGTAGAGCAATACAGTTACTGAGGTTAGAGTAAAGGCACTTAGATTTTATTGTGGAAAACTCAGAAAATGAGAAACCTATTATTTTACTGATTTAATTTTGCTTTTAAATTTTGCTTTTAAATTTAGCTACAGTTTAATATTTTAAAAGTATGTAAAAAATGTTTCATTCTTCTTCTGTAAATTTAACTTAGCTTATTTTAGTGTGGTTTAATTAAGTTTATCTATCTTATTTTATCCAAATTCAACTCTTTGTAAGTTAGTTTTATGATTTATGTTATTTTGTTTTTTGTTTTTTGTTTTTTTTTTAGTGTGGCTCAAATTTGTCAGTGTCTACACAGATTATTTCCATCTGTTTTATCAACAAACCTGATGAATTTTAAATATATTCTCTGTTACATTATTTGGATTTGTGACGCTCTGATGCATTTCTACTGCATTATTTTTAGTGAAAACTGTCTTTTATGAAAACAGTAAAATAGATGGTTTAATTTAACAGACAAATCTGCCAGAAAGAAAAATAAAAAAAAACCTAAAAACATTTACAACCAGGATATTTAAGAGCGTCAACCTTTAAATTGCTACTGCGTTGAAACACCTTATGATTCAGTTTCAGTCTTTTTTTGAAGTCAATCAGCAGGCCACACCTTGTCTAGTCTACCTTACAAAAGATCTCCAAATCTTTCAGATAGTGAAAATGTGTCTTTTCCTAAACCGTCCTCTGGCAATGCCACTGACTTTGTGTCATATTTTCTCTTAAATCAGGTGCTTTTTTTTCTCTTCATCTTTCTCCTTTTAGTTTCACCAACTTTGACAAAATCTCCACTCCATCTGAAGAAAAATAACCCCAAACCAAGATTATGCCACTAACATATGTGACTGTGTTTACAGCATGTTTTTGGTGAATCTTGTTTTTTTTTTTTTTCCACACTTCTTCACAATCTACAGTTCCAGCTTTGCTCCCTGCTACCATAACTTGTTTCCCCACAAAGCGTTTTAACTGAGCCTGGACGTTGTCCTTCTTCTGTCCTGCATCCCAGCTTCTTCGCCAACATGTGACTTTTTTGTCATAAGCAGAACACAACCATTTTTTCAGAGTAATAGCTCTAGGAAAACGTTCTGTTTTTGTTGCACGGTTAACATAATTGTAGCTTTACTGCAATGCATGACTCAGGATAAATGATGCAAATGAGCAAATGTAAAAAAAAAACATCTAACAAGAAAAATTACAAACACAGCAGAACATTTTTCAGGTCTATTAAATTCCCTATGTTTAATTGATGGCATTTTTTTAAGTCTCAATAACCAGGAATTTTAATATTTGTATGTGCAACTTTGAACAACACTGAATTTACAAAATGATGATGATATAAATCAGTAAATAAGAAAATCAACCTGGTATTTGTTTTTCCATTTCAAATGTCTCTAACCTTGCACTGAACCAAAGAGTAAAAGGCATAAAGACTTTACAATTTCAGGCATCTGCGTTGAAAGGCTACTTGGGCTCTTCGTGAAAAGAACTCAAGCATCTGATTGATAAAAATAATCTCTAACAGAAGTGGAAATATTTTATTAATGTTTTAAAGCTTTGTTCTAAATCTCAGTGTGACATAATGAAGGAAAACTAAACATCCTAAAGTGTCGTTTTTTACTTCTTGGTGTGTTTTAGAAAATCGGCTTGTTTGAAGAAACAAAACAGATGGTGAGCTCTGTTTGTGTGAAAACTTTGATTCGTATTCTTCACCAACTTTATATCACACAGCAGGGGGTGGATGTACGCCATGTGCTTCTCTTATAATTCAAATAATCTCATTATCTCATCAGCCTCCGGTGGAAACAAAAACCCAGACAGCAGCAGAAGCCGTCAGGCGTAGCTGTAGGTGAGCTCTGACAGCTGATTATAATTAGTCCGCCTCTGCCGTGTCCAAGCTTTCACATCCCATAAAAAACGAAGAGGCCAAGGAAGCAGTTAATGCCGGACGGCGGCTGATTCACTGTAAGTGCTGTTGAACATGTTGCTTATTTCCAGGCAGAAATATATGTGTGCAAAAATAAAATGCATTTCGGGAAATGAATGTGGAGGTTGTCCTGGCTGTAGCTGCAGCAATTTGATTAAAACACATATGCCGCTTTTATTGTCTTGGCTTCCTTTTGGTCAAGAAATTGCTTCGGGTAGAAAGAGAACTTGTGAGGAAAGGATTTATCAGCAAACTACATAAAGTGCCAGTGAAACAAAAGGCAGAAAGATAAGAAATAAAAACATTTCTCAAGAAGACCTTCAAAAAAAATCTCTTTTAGTAACAGTTTTCAAGTTTGGAGCATTTCATTTCCCAGAATCTCTAGGCTGCTGAGTTTGTTTTTCAGAAATGATTAACTACTTCTCTGCATTTACACACTATCGGTCTATGCTGAAAATATTCATGTATTCTGTAAGTTACAGATATTCAATTCATTTATGATCTCCCTTTGAGCCGCTGGTGAAAGAATCAGGCTTTCACATGATGCTGATTTTGCTAACCTGTTGTGGTGTCTTGTTGTGGGCCTGAAGCCCCTTAAAAAAATGTTAATTAAGACCTGAAACATCCCTGTGTTATAATAGTATTTTATGTGTTAGGCCAACACAAGTAGAGCATATCTCAGAGGTGATATGCCTGATCAAGTGACCTGCAGACATTACCTGAGTGAAGTTGCCCCCCACCTTCTTCAAATCAGACAAAATTAGTGTCAAACATTTGTGTTACATTTGTGCAGCAAAATTTTTGTGTGTGCCACTATCCTTTTAATGATATCAAGAAATGTTTCCTAAGGTCATCAAAGGTCAACCAGCCTCCCTATGTTATTCAAATCTGACAAAATTGGTGTCAATCAACTTTATCACTATGTTTGTGCTGGTGTGTGCAGCAAAAATCTTTGTGCTGCTTTGGCTTTGAAGATATTAAAGAAAGTTTAAAGGTCAAAAGGTCAACCAGTAACCCTCCCCAGCCTCAAACACTTTTACTAAGTCAAAACTACCTTTAAACTTTCATTGATTTCTTCAAAGCCAAAGCAGCACATGCACAATTTTTTGCTGCACAAACCAGCACAAACATAGTAGAGTTGATTGACACCAATTTTATCAGATTTTTCGAAGGTAAGGGGGATTGGTTGACCTTTCATGGCCTCTGGAAACATTTGTTAATATCTTCAAAAATGATAGTGACACACATGAAAATTTTTGCTGCGCAAACTTAGCACAAACGTTTGACACCAATTGTGTCTGATTTGAAGAAGGTGGTGGGGGGGGAACTACACTCAGGTTCAGACTTTTTATCGGGCAAAAACAGCTTTACCAAGAGAAACAGGTAGTAAATCTATAGTAACTCTGGAGGAGCTGCAGAGATCCACAACTCAGCTCTAATTCTTTGTTCATAGCATCATTATTAGTTGTGCACTCCAGATATTTGTTCCTTTGTGAAGGAATAGAAAGAAGAAAATGTAACACTCGCTACCAACATGGGACAAAAAAGAACTGATCGATTAAGAGTGATTTGGGAACGTACCGCACACTGAAAATCTGTTCTGAACAGAAGAAAAAGTCGGGTTTAACACTGTGGAATCCATGCCAGGAATTGCATTTACAGGAAGGCACATTAGCATTCCAGTTCTCTGCAAGAGCACTCTTTTTAAACACAATGTTTTTATTCATTACTTATTAAATTTGTTTTATTTATGCTTCTCACTTTTTTTTGCATTTCTTACCTTAGGAACCTGCAAGTTGTTCCTCATGGGTTTTCAAATCGTACTCCGGGTTTCTGCTTAGGTCCAAAAAAAATACACGTTAGGTTAATTATTTTTGTGTGCAGAGTTGTTGACTTAGTCTACCAGGGTGAACCTCTGAGGTACAAGCCTCCCTGAAGGCTTAACTAATTATGTAAAATGAATAGATTGGTGATTTTAGTTCAAATCCCAAGAAACTAACAATGTGCTGCTAGATTCTGACTCAAGACAAATGTCTCATGAAACTTTATATGAACATTTGATTGAATGTATTAGCCTTGTTTCATCCTCCTTACAGCCAGGGCCGTAATATCTGCTAACATGCACTTCTGTCTCATTAACTGACTCCTGGTACAATATAAAAGTGTCTGGTATGCTGCTGAAAAAGCTGAGTTTGACAAGACTCTGTTAGGAGGATTTAATATCATAACTTGATTAAATGCTGCAGGGCAGCTGAAACAAACCTTTGGATGCAAAGGTTTGCAGCTGATGCTGGTCGGTTTATTCTATAAACACAAGATGATGCTTGTCCAGTTGTTCCGAGAGCTGATTCTGGAAGGATTTCACGTTTGAGACTCTTTAACATTTATTTTCCAATTATATAAATGGAAGTTGTTGCAAATCACAGCCCAAACAATGACAATTATGAAGCTTTTTTATTCTGACTCTTTATAAATTAGACAATCATTCTGCCTTGCGTTAAAGATGTTTGCAGTCTTGCGACGTTCACATATTCTCGCCAAACAACAAGCTGCTCTGGCTCAACAAAGTTTTAATCTCTGTGGGCGAATTGAAAGTGTTTGAGGTTATTTCTCATTTCATTTCAGCCTACGTGAGCTGCAAATCAATAACTGCCCTGGAGCAATTCTCGCAGGAATAGTAGCATAAATTAACATGTGCAACACAGAACAATAATTAGTAATTGTTTGTGATCCAAAGGTTTTATCTCAATTACTGTGAGGAAATTGCTGTAATATGGCCTTCTATACAATTAAAGCAATATAAGCGTATAAGTGCTATTTGTGCATATTTTCAAATTATTACTAGTCCTCAAGGTTAGCAGTCGAGTCGGCAAAAAGAAAATGCCTCTAACTACAGAACTGAAACAAAGCATTTTCTTGTATTGACATGACTTGATTTTCCCACTTTTTATTGTTTTGTCAAGAAACAATCATTTTTTAATTTATTGTTTTGTTAAAATCAACTATTTTGGCCCACATTTGAACTCTGAGAGTCGGGCCTCAAGCAGCAGTTGTGGGTATTGCTTCACTTTTATTCATCACTAATCTAAATGCACACGTGCTCCCTCACCAGCTGTTGGCTGTTGAAATCTTTATAAATTACAGCACTATTCTTGTGCAAAGGTGATTAAATAGGCATTATGTATTTCTGTAGTCTGAGCCGTTAGAGTTTATACTGTGGTGAAAGTTGGTCAAAAATCCAGAAATGAAAATTAAAGCATAGCCACATCTTACTTCCATGAAGGGTCTCTGAAGATCAAGTGATGAATTATTCATTTTAACATCTCCTTTTTTACCCCTTAAGAAAAATTAATTCAGGACTTTTCTCAGTTTTCAAGCAGCAATAATTAAATATAAAAATCTAAAATTTCAGCACTGCCAACTTGCTAACCATAACCTTCTGATTTGGTATTTATTTATCACACTCTTGTGCAGATACTTAATAATTTTAACTCCTTTACGTTTACCAGTCAATTCATTAGCATCATTGTGAAATGATGGGTTGCTATTTTTTTCATCTGAAGAAGCTCTTATAGCATTTCCAGTTAAGAAAGCGTTAATACAGAGCAAGACAATAATAAAACAGTATTCCCAGTTGTTGTTCCATCTTGATAAATGAAGCAGTGTTATGATTACAGCACAGCTAGAGCTGCTAGAGGAAGTTAGAAAAGCATCAGCTTTAAACTTCCAAAAACAAGTTGCTTTAGATATTGTGGGATTATTGATGATTAGTGGTGCACCGATTTATTGGTTCATATTAGCATAAAAGCATCACAGAGTTGCTTCAGATTTGTTCGCTGCACATCCAAGAGATAAGCCTATCGCTAAATCTAATATTTATGATAATATGGTCGCCGAGCATAAAGACTGCATTAAATGATTCTATCTTCGTATTGATCAACTTCAGCAGCAGAAACAATAACAATCACTTCCAGGTGAGACAGTGACTCATGATTTACTCAAACTTTGGGAACAGTTAACACAGACTTTGATCAGTTTAACAGACAATGCTCCACAACATTTCCTCCACATGTGCCGCTGGGCTGGGCTCACTAAAAAAGGCTGAAAAATAAAATCCACAGCAGTCTGAGAGCTGAGACATGAAATTAAATCTCAACTGGATCAAGTAAAGAGACAATCTATAAATAGAAGGAATGTGTGCATCCTGCTTCCAGACACTTTGGGATGAATTTGTAAAGCGTTTATAAAACTACATTCTATGAGTGGAAAGCATTTTGTAGCAAAAATAAACAGCTGATTCAGTCATTTTCATTTGTCAAAGTTGAGTTGTGAAATGATGATTGAGGCTTTAAGGCAGTTAAATTATAAACTTTTAAAAAGCACAGACCAAAAGTATGTCCATGTATCAATTAAATGCTGAAGTTATTCTTACAGGGCCTTGCAAACAAATGTGTACCCCTCGAACGTTTTCAAATGTAGGAACTTTACAACCACTGACTTCAATTTGCTTGGTTATTATTTTAAAACAGACCAACACAAAGAAGTCCATAACTGTGAAGTGGAAAGTGAATGGTAGTATTCCCAAGTGATTCAACCCGTTGAATAAATGCTTTGTAGAATCACAGTTTACTGCTAAATCCTCGTTATGTCTCTGCTAACTGTTCTTATTTTTTGCCAAATAGCTCAACCTCAGTCATATTCGATGGAAAAGATCTAAAAGCATCAGTTTTCAAGTCTTGCTACATAATTCTAGTTAGCTTTAGGTATTGACTTTGACTGGGCCATTCTAAAAGATCTCTGTACTTTGAATCTCCTGCGTTTACTGCCATTCAGCTCCTCATTAACCATGACCAAATCCCTCTACCTGCTAAATCTAAACAGGCCCACAGCATGATGCTGCCACTACCATGTTTGACAGTGGGCATGGTGTTCAGAGGTATGTCTGGTTAGATTTACCTTTTTGCATCCAGGTCAAAAAGTTGATTTCTGGACTAATTTTCGAATTCTATGTATAAAACAGTGTTTTTCAGCTCTGGTCCTCAAGGCACACTGCCCTGCATGGTTTAGGCATTTCCCCGGCTTCAGCACACATGATTTCAATTGATGGCTGATTAACAAGCTTTTGCTGAACTCCAATCATCTGAATGGGGTGTGTTGAAGCAGGGAAACATCTAAAACATGCAGGGCAGTGTGCCTTGAGGGCCAGGGTTGAAAACCACTGGTACAGGGGACCTAACAAGGCTAAATGAATAAGTCTTTAATTTCTGATATTTTTTGTTTAAAATGTGTAAACTATGCATGATTTTCCTTCTACTTCACAATTATGTGCTCCTTTGAGTTGGTCTATACAACAAAAATCCACAATGCACATTTAGGCTTTTGGCTGCAATGTGACACAGTGTGTAAAACTTCAGGGGTGTGAATGTTTTTTTTTTTGCAAAGGCCTGAAAAATTAATGAGGATTGCTACGGATTGAGGAGATCAGTGTAACAGATATGTTGAGGAACTGACATCATTCCGCTCCCATCTCACTTTTCTTCTCCTCCACGCCTCTGAAATGCGCCGCCAGCTCCCGCAGCACGGCTGTCCTGCCCAGGTGGTCGTTCCTCCGCTTCTCCATGATCACGTCCTCCAAGCTCTGAAACTCCAACACGTGGGATTGTTTGTCCGACACGAACACCTTCAGCCTGTAGGGCTGCTTGCCGATCCGGATCTCCCCGCCCATCTTGAACTCCCTCTTGCCGAACCTGCACCAACCGGCGAAGCTCTCCGAGTTCCTCCAGCTCAACTCCCGGTCCTTCAGCCCCACCTGCTCCATCGCGTTCTGCACCACCATTTCTGCGCACAAGGGCTTCAGTTTGTACCAGTCGTTTACGATCCGACACCTCCTCCCTTGGCTGGCGTCGGTCAGAAAGCTGTTTTTGACCTCGGCTCTGTGCAGGTGCACCACCTGGAAGTCCCCGACATACACGGCCCAGTGCGGGTACTGACCCGTGGCCACGAACTCCACCAGGTCCCCCGCCTTGCACTTGTTGAGCAGGTTCTCCGGGGAGTAGACTTCCAGGTTTGCGCACTTTGCGCTCTTCTCATAGATGCACTCCTCTCTGTTGTAGACGGCGCACTCCACCTCATCGCGCTGATCATAGTTTTTCTCTTCCTCGTTTGCGCGCTTTTCTCCGCCATCCACCACGCATCCGTCCTCCAGCTCGTCGTCGTCGCTTGAGAAGATGTAAGACACTCCGATCCGCGGACCGTCGTCCGTATCCATGCCGTTCGGGTCCACCGTCGGAACTTCTGCATAACTTAGATGTGACAGCCTGTCCATCTGGTTTCCCATCCTGCTGCTTTACCTGGCAGCAGCCTGACTGTGTAACCCGATGCCGAGGGCTGTTACCGATCACCTCCCATCGCAGCCATCTGTCAGGAAACCGCGCTGCTCGAAACTTCCACCGTCGGACAGAGTTAGATCCAGATTACGCGTAAGAATTGAGGGAGAGCCCCTCGGTGCCCCATCAACAAGTGGGGTTTAGGACAGAATACAAAGTGGGTTTAGAGTCAGCAACCAGAGCACGCACGCAGGTGTAACCCGGTGGTTTTCCTGCGTAAAGTTCCTGTAAAATGTTAAAAGAAAATCCCTCCAAAAATAAGTAGAGATTGCGTGTTTTAATCCAGCGGTGCGCACAGAGCGGCAGGTCCAGCCGCCTGGCGTCGGGACTGGAGGCGGATCTGATCTGAAGACGACTCGCTACGTGAACAGCGACTCTCTCGTGCAGGACGCTGCTTCGCCTTTAAAGCGGAAGTGCGCGTAAATTTCCACCTCAGGTCTTTACACAGCTGCTGCTGTCTGAACAGGCAGTTGATGTAGTTTAAATACGCCGTCAGCAATAAAAGGAACATTCACATGTTTGATTTTGGTAACATATATTTTTGGTATGTTTGTTTGCATCGTGTACTATTTATTTGGGGGAGTTTATTGTGCACCACAAGAATAACTTTGGATGTTTTTTGCAGCATTGTGTTACAACAAATAAAAACAGATTGCACATTTTGCTTGCGACATAAAACATTTGTTTTTAAACTAATGAAAATAGTTATTAATATAACATAAAACTAGATTCTGTGGATACAACTTTTTTAAAGGTGGTGTTTGTTTCATTTACTTTGGCTAAAATGAAACACTCCTCCACAAATCTTTGATCATTCAACCATGCGAACCTTTCGGGAAGTTGCAGATTTCCTTTAAATGATGTCAAAGTTATAAGAACACCTTGATCCACTATCAGCAACTATGAAAAAATGAGGTGTTACATTTAGCTTTGTGTTAGAACACAATTCAATACATACAAACAATAGACACAGATTTGTAACAAATGAAATTAACAGTTTTTCCAAGGGTTTTTTTTCTTAATTTTTTTTTTTTTCTGCTAGTCATTCTGTATTAGTTTTTTTTATTTATTTTTGTCATTTTTGCCTTGTCCTCAAAACAGCAACAGTCGTTGACAAAAAAGTTTGGGCAACAAAATGAGCAGTGGAGTTGAAGCTGGAGTAGCGATTTGGAAAGATCAGACCTAAACCCAGCAGCCAACCACAGTTTTCTTGCTAATTATGCTAGTAGAGTTAGCCTGGTTGCTTCAGAAATTCATCCATCTAATGTCTGTAACTGCTTCTTGCTGCAGGAATAAGGTGGGGCCGAGGTTATGGGTGGTTACGCCCTGCTCAGGTCGCCAGTCAATCACAGAGCAACACACACACACAAAGCAAAGGTAATATAGCATCTATTCTGTGTCACATTCAACCACTCTTTGTGGCCTCCTGCTGGCCTTGGGTCTCTAGCAGAGTCATAGTTGAGTAATGCCAAGGTCCAGCTGAGTTTACATGCATCCATTTTTGTTGGTTTAATTTATTGTTCATTTTAGATGTGTCTTAATGACTTTATTTAGCAATTCTGTGATGAAAATGTCAGCATAAAAAATATATATTCTTGCAATTTGGATGCTGTCTGTGTAGCAACCGAAGCTGCACAGTCATTTCCTCCCTCACAGTCTCCCACTGAGTCCATAATATCTCCATTAGGTTTGTAGTGCCTCATGGCCTGCCTGTTCTTCTCAGTCATGAGCTATTTTACCCTCATATCGTATCCCACAGGTGGTGAAGGAAAAATGTCTGCTCGGTATGTTGCACAATGACACAACTGCACTTTCCAAGAAGCCGTGACAACATCTGTGCTGGAAAATGGTGTTGAGGGAGACGTAGAGCAGCTGATGGGCATTGAAAGGCAGTGGAAAGAAAACAAATGTTCATGAATTCAAAGAGGCAGAGGCAGAGTTTATGACCCCTGAGCTCTGCGACCATTAGAAGGGTTATCTACAAGTCAAGATTACCCAGTAAAGTTGTCTGTTCAGCCCAAACATGCAGAGAGGCCTCCACTAGCACTCACACTCATCAGATGAGCAAGATGGCCTCTAGGCAACAATTTCTTAAGACGATCAGATGATCTCTTTCATTCAATGCCTTGCAAAAGAAGCTACAATGCTTCAACTTTGTCACATTTGTCATGTTGAACCACTAACTTTAGCATATTTTATTTGAATTCTGTGAAATAGACCAACAGATTGGAGTGTAAAGTACAACATCCAGGATACATAGTTAAACTTCTGGAAGGTGTGGTGTGCATTTGTGTTGCACGCAATCCCTTTGAGGCTGTTGAAGCATTTTTTGCTGCAATTCCAGTTACACTCTCTGGAGTATGTTTCCACCAGGTTTGCACTTGTAGAGACTGACACTGAAGGCTACAACTTGAAATGCGGTGGTCTGCTAATAACGTTGCTTCCTAGTATCTCTGTTGTTGCTGGAGTCTTCATCTCAACAGATCTTTGTACCTTCTCCATTGACTTTGGGAGTTGGAGAAGTTGTGTCAAACCCTTTGAATCCCTTGTAGAGTAGCATTTTTGAAGTTCTTTCCTTGCAAGTTAGCTTAAAACCCCATTCAGATTGGACGGAGAATGTCCATGAACATCAGTTTTTAAGTCTTAGCACAGCTCACCATTTGGCAAACAATCAACTTAATGTAAGTTTTAGCTTTAAAGTTAAAAAACAACAGTAGGCCTACAAGTCAGCACTGAGAGAAGTTATGTGCAGCATCGCAAACTGATACTGATGCAACATGATACAAGAGAAGATCATCCACTTCTGCTTTCCTTTACTCTGATGTAAGAATGACAAAGTAGCTATATTCACTGTGCAAGAGCCAGCATAATTTCACCATTCGCTCTTTGTACGAGCCTTGGCTCCATTTCTTATTTTTTAAAATGCACTGTGTGATTTTATTCTCTGTTTTTCTTTCATTTCTTCACTGCCTTTCTTTTTGCTTCAGCACGAAATCATGTCACATCTCTGTGTGACGATGGGAGTCAAAAATAACAAATCTGCTGAATAAATTCAGCTGGTTGTGTCTTTGCGGAGCTGACGAGGGCTCACGTCGGCTGAAAAAGTGTCAGGAAACAAACCTTCAGAGCGGTGAAGTGTAGCACATTTGACCGCTTCTCAGAGCGCCATATACTCAGGTGGCATGACCCTCCTGTGGCATCGCTCTAATTTGTGGAGCCGGGAAATTAGTGAAGCGGGGATGGCCTGGGAGATGCAGCCAATTAGACTGGGCTGCACCTGTCCAGTTCGGGGCACAGCAATCTAGAGATACACACCTGATATATATATATATATATATATATATATATATTTTAATAAAAAAAAGTTTGATTTTGTAGTTTTTCAGGGTTCTTGAATGCTTTTATTGCACTGTGTTTATACACTGTGTTCCAAATTATTATGCAAATTGGATTTAAGTGTCATAAAGATGAATTTTTTTGTTGTGCTATTAAATTTATTGATGATATTGTGTGTCAGGGCTCTTTGAATCACTATAATTAATTTCAGAGAGCTGAGTTGATTAGTTTGTTGAGCTCAACTAAAGGAAATCTACTTAAGAAGGTTGTTCCACATTTTTAAGCAGGCCTCAGGTTTCAAGCAATATGGGAAAGAAAAGATCTCTGCTGAAGAAAACCATCAGATAGTGCAATGCCGTATGACAAGGTATGAAAACTTTAGATATTTAACAAAAACTGAAGTGTTATCGTACTGCAAAGAGATTTGTGCAGATCAAGGCATAATGAGGAAGATTTCTGTTAGACAAATTCATCTGATTCAGAGAGCAGCTGCTAAAATGCCCTTACAAAGCAGCAAACATTTATGTGAAGCTGCTGGTGCCTCTGGAACCTCCAGGTGGAGGATCCTCCAGAGGCTTGTTGTGCATGAACCTACTATTGGGCCACCACTAACCAGAGCTCACAAGCAGAAATGGTGGCAGTGGGCCCAGCCGTACATGAAGATTCATTTTCAAACAGACTTGTTCACTGATGACTGCTGTGCAACCCTGGATGGTCCAGATGGATGCAGTAGTGGATGGGTGGTGGATGGTCACCACATCCCAACACGGCTGTGACGTCAGCAAGGAGGTGGTGGAGTCGTGTTTTGGGCCGAAATCATGGGGAGAGAATCATTGGTCGGCCCCTTTAGGGTCCTTGAAGGTGTGAAAATGACCTCAGCAAAGTATATGGACTTTCTGACTGATCACTTTGTTTCATGGTTCAAAAGGAAGAGCCGTGCCCTCAGTAGCAAAATCATCTTCATGCATGACAATACATGCTGTAAGGAAAATATGCATGTCTACTACTTTAACTACTACTCATTGTAATTATTTTCATGAATAATCATAATCTCATGATGTTGGTCCTACATTCTAAATATTTTAAAAATGTTTTTCCAGAACCAAGATAATTTTGATACTGTGATAAATTTGCACAGAATAATCATCTTCATCCCTACTTTTAAGTTTCTCATTACTCTTTACAACAAAGTTAAAGTTCTATTTGAGGCCCAGAATCATTGAGATTTTCAGACATAATTACAGCCAGCGGGATGTGATGGCATGCTCCCTTAGATCGCCTCATTGTGAAACGTAAAGAAAAACCCAAAACCTTCCTCCCAAGTACTCCTTTGATGGAGCTCTTCACATTAAAGTTTTCTTAAACAGAAAAAGTTTGGTGAAGATTTGAAACACCTTTTTCTGATGACTGCATAAAAAAATCTACTACATGCCCCGAGCATTAGAGATATGTAGCAACCTTCTTCACCTTGTATGAAAACCAAATAAGTTGAAACATCACACTTTGAATACACTTTAAATATCTTGAATAGCTCAACCAGCCCATCAGTCTTCAAGCTCTTAATTTTTATTAATGTCTTCAACATTTGGTGCACTTCCTTCTTCAGCAGAAAAAAAAGTGTTTACCTACTTACATTGTATTGCTATAGTTTCTGTTAATGAGTTTCAAGGTGCATTATGCAGGAGTAGGTAGGGTTATAAACTAGCAGGCTGTAAAGTAAGGCTTGCTGTATGCAAATGTGCTGGAGTAGAGTTTGTAAAAGTCATGCACATTTTATTACAAATTGATGACAATGCTGTTTGGTGTGGAAAAGCGCGTTAAAATTTTATTACTAATAAGTCCTCATTGATCTTCTAGGTCCCACTGAAACACATGCATAAGTTAAATTCTGTGTTTTAAATAAGATTGGTGAAGATCATTGCGATACACTGTAAAGTAAGCACTTTCCCTACATAACCAGATAATTCAGCAATCCAGAAGAAAGGGCCATTCAAAGAGCAGCAGAAGGCAAAGTACATTCAGACTAATACTGCATAAATCAGGGCTTGCCACTGTTTATGGTTCATTGTATGGAAGACATTGCTAAGATGCGACTCTTGCAACAGATTGAAGCATTACTTTTTCATGTCTGTTCTTCTCTTAAGCAATGGCGTGGTAATATATTGAAACCTGTCCAGGTGGACACCACAGTCACGCTGTTAATTGTTTACTTATTTTACATAGAGACAATGAATAACTTTAATTGTGTCATAAACAAGTAAATTTCATCTGTGACATATATGTATCTCCCTGAGGTTTACGAATGCACTGAACAACCATT
Organism: Girardinus metallicus; assembly: GCA_903067095.1. NCBI lineage: Eukaryota > Metazoa > Chordata > Actinopteri > Cyprinodontiformes > Poeciliidae > Girardinus > Girardinus metallicus. The sequence goes on from CAEGAE010075229.1 coordinate 80,660, forward strand.
GAATAAAACCAAAGAGAACAACTTCTCCAAAAGCATGCAAAGTCTATTAAAACCAAATCAATTACATGATCACAATTTTACTCCAATTTCTAGATGAGGTCAAATGTCAACTGTACAAGACAACTAGAGATTATCAAGTCACCTTGATTGTGCTTTTATGTCATAAACAATAGAAATAATATGCCTACAATTGTTCATGACCCCAAACTCTAATTTTGGCAGTAAACCATAACAAACTCTCTAACATTGTAAATATTTTCAACTTATCTTGACTAATGTAATTATTTTTCATGCCTAAACAAATGGTAATATCAGCATGCCATTCTCTGTTTTAATGTGTCTTATTGAATCAACTCACTTTTGTTACCGTTCCAACAATTCATTTGTGGACAAACCTTACAGAGTATTTTTCTTTTGTTTTCCTGCTTGGTTAATTTTATTTTGGGTGTTGAAATTATCAGTGTTGCAGTGATCTGCTCTGTGCTCAAGTCTCTCCCAGAAGGTTCTCCCAGAAGGTTCATCTACACACATACGGTGTAGATGTACATACATCTACACCGTATGTAAAAAAAATATGCTGTAGATCTGTTTCAGACTGATTTGACATGCAGTCTGAATCTTGGATTGCTGATTTAGAGTTTGATGTTTAACAATGATTTTGTGGGTGTGTATGCCCAGGGTGGTTTGTCTCCAGCATCTCTGTTTTGGCCCTGTGATGAATGGAGACCAGCCGAGTGTGAACCCCGTGTCTCCTCTTTTAACAACTAGATATTGCACTAAGCAGATGCTGAAAATGAAGAAGTGCTTTTCTCATGCTTTGTTTTAAGTTTTTGGTTTTGCTCTTGTGTTACTGAAGTGTAATATTTTGTGAAAGGCTTCCATTAACACCCATACTATCACCTACAATGACACTCACATTATCTTGAGTGGCTATGTCTTACCAGTTTTTTGTGCCACTTCAGAGTGTATCTGTCACACCCATATGTGGCCCATTAACATTGCCATCAGAGGCAGTCTTGGCAGGAGCCTTCACAGCACAAACAGCAGTGCCTTGAAGCTCCTTTCTGTCCTTGCACCACGTTGTATATGCCAGCATCATGTGTGCATCGAGGAACGGAGGATAACAATCAAATGTGATTTTATGTGTGACAGTTTACAACTTGTTTCTCTTTGTGCTGTATGTGCCTTCAATATTTTCTTCATTGTCTTTCTGAAGCAACTGTCTGCCAAAATTAATAATCTGCTCTTCTACCAGGTTTTCTATTTGTGCCCCTCAGGGCTGAGTGCATGTGTGTGTCATTTACATACAATGATGTGATTGATGCCCTGTCCTTCACTTTGCTGCGGCCGTCTCTCAGATTTAAAGCCCCTTTAACCTCAGAACCCTATTTACAAAGCAAACATAAAGCTGTCTGTTTACTTTATGAAGCTCATGCCTCAGACCTTTAGCAGATTTACTGCCATTTTTATGCATTTGCTGGTACTGGAATGTGGTCATGATAATGGTGGACAAACAGCTGGTGATGGACAGAGAAATATTCATACTTGGAGCTTTGCTTAATAGAACTGGAAACAAGATTTAATCAGAACTTCTATTCAAGTCAATCTACAGATCAACATTTATGAAGTTACAAATGAGCTTTATTCCATAACAAAAAATCACAATATGTTTTAAATAAAAGATACAAAGATAAGAAATTCAACTTAAAATAAAAGCTAAAAAAGCTTGTTAATCACCCATTCACTTAAGTCAAGTAGGAAGGAAATGCTTAAAACATGAAAACCATTGAGAACCCCTGGCTATGTTGTTCATATATTTTATAGGGATTTTATGAAACAGATAAAGACAATGAACTGCATATTTTTGAGATGAAAATGATGCACAGTTTTCACATTTTTATTCAAATATTAATGGACTTTTGGGTAAAAAGCCTTCATTCATCTGGGATGATGGGTAAATGTTCAGGGGAGGTAATAGATTGTCCTGTAACTGGTGGGTTGCAATTATAAATGTATTTTGAGACATTTTTTTTTAAATCTAAGCAATTTAAAACACCAATTCACCACCTGTTCAGAACGAGTCATTAAGCATGACATTAAATGAGAAACAAATACAAAACAAAACAGGAACATTGTAGCATTTTACAATAGGCATTTGAACAATGTTGCAAATATTTAAATAACAGCTTACCTATGGTTGTGGCATCTTACATTCAAGATGCCACAAGTGCATTAATCTTAATTTAAGTTGATTAGGAATGAAGTGAACTAATTGCCTACCACTACCTAGCTATATCTCTCCAAACATGTAAAAAGTTTTGCGAATAATTTGTGGCTTTTCTGCTCGTTCTCATTGAATCTGCTCTAGACTGATTCCTTCTTTGCTTCAGGGCATTAAGCTCTCTGCTGAGTCCTGGGTCTGGTTGGGAGGCCATTAAGACTCAAGGATCTTATTACTAGCAATCAGTCAGCCTAACACTGATATACTATGACAGTTATTAAGAGCACATTGCCTTCAGCCATGAATGTTGATTGGTGTAGTTTAAACTTTTTGTGCTGCTGTCTTCAGCCTAACACCACTCAGTGATTTTGAATATGTAAAATTTTTAATCCATTAAAAAGTTATTTTGTCTTTCAAGTTTTTGAATTATGACCAGAAAAGAAATATTTCTTATTGCTGTCTTTACACACACATTTTCTTGACATTCTTTTTCTTAACCTATGTCCTTCATAAAATCAAGATAGTGGCAATAATCCTCTGTAATAGCAGATGACAACGCCACATAACTTCTGACATTAGCTTTTAGCCATCACATTTGTTTCAGCCTTGGTTTTGACAGCCGATGTGTCTGTTGGCAGTAGCTGCATTGGCAGTTTCTTCTGGTGTCATCGCCTCTTTGGTAATGTCTTTGTGAGCACGAAGATCACGGAAGTTCATGATCCAACCATGACTGGACCAACATGATCTGGAAAACATGGAATTTTATCCATAATACTAATACAATTGTCACATACAACCACAAATTGTTTAAAGCACTGTTCACTAGCAAGGACCACGCCACAAACATATGCGTTTAAAAATTTATTGATAAATGGATGAGGGATGAAGGGGAGAAGGTGGAAGGGGAGAGGGATGAGAGAGATGAAGGGAAGGAGGGATGTAGGGAGAGACATGAAGGGAAGGACGGATGAAGGGATGGAGGGTTGAATGATCTTGATTTGGTCATCTGGGAGAATGATGGAGGGCTTGGAAAGTGAAGACGCTGAGTGGGGCTGTAGTCTTCGGGAAACGGTTCCTCTTATATATTCCCGAGCCAACATAGGATCCCTAAAAGAGTCTGATTTAAATTGAACAGAGAAAAGAATGGGCTTATAATAATCACTGAGGTTGTTGCGGACCTGTGAACAGTACACTTGTGATGACCAGCGAACTAAAACTTGAACCGTCTGATTGGAGATAGCCTGAATGGATGTTGAAGAGGCAGCTCCTATGCTAAAGAATGGGCAGAATAAGGTTTGAGAGAGATGCTGGACTTGACTTAAATGGCTTGAGAACCAGATTTAAGTGGCTGGATTACAGGATTCTGAGATGAGGCGTGGACCTTGAGATGAAATGCTGCTGAAAATTATTTGTAGATAGAGGTTTGTATTTACAAATACAAACCTGTAAAGAGGTTTGTATTTGCAAATACAAACCTATTTACAGTAGGTTTGTAAATAAAGTGAAACCTAATGTAAATCACTACTGTTCAGACTGGTATCAGTGTTCTTTAAGACAAGTGAAGATGTACTACTGTCCTGCTAAGGTACAAAAAGTAAAACATATTTAAATGTTCATACTTTGTGAAGCTTGGGAGAATGGAAATGAAATGACGGTACAGAAAAGAGCCTTGAAGCTCAAACAGAGAGGATGCAGGCAGAGAGTGTAATACAACCCGTCTCCCACTAGGGGAGCAATCGGTGCGAGTAGAGGTCCGGAATAGGTGAGCGTGGGGGCGGAAATGACGTCGCCGGAGATGCTGGAGTTGGAAGCGGACACTGAGAAAGAAGCGGAATCCCGGGATGTTTGTAATTCGGTGGTGGAGCTGTTGACTGTTGAGTTTCTGAGGAGGAACGCTGAAATGTGGATATGTTAGTGTTGCTTGGCTGAGAGACTCTGGAAGTCCGCGGTGATCCGGGAGGAGCCTGACGCTTCGATAGAGGTCTACTGGTTTGTTATTTTGTTTCTATTCTCTTTAACTCCTTGCGGGTCGGTGTCGGAAATGCCGTCACCGGACATTTTGGAGGAGGAAACATACGTTGTTGACTGAGCGGCTGAAAAGGGATTTGTTTCTCCTGTAGAGAGCGTCGGAGGCGTGGAGCCTGCAGTGGAGCTGGGATGTGGAAGTGGTGTTGTTGTTTGGCTGAATGAATCCGGAAGGCGGCGGTGGCCCGGAAGAACGAGCCTGATGTCTGACGTCTCTTAGCGTTCTACGGTCACAGGACTGGGATGTTGGAGGTGAAGAATGAACCTCGGACGGATGTTGAAACGGCGCTAATGAACCGGAGCTTGATGAAAGAGCACACGGCGTTTGCGACTTGGAGCTTGACTAATTACTGGAAGAGGAAAAAGTTCGGCAGCAGATGGAGTATTGAAGATCATCGTCCGAATCTGAAGGGAAGAGCTGGATAGCCACGTCGTCTTCAGTGGTGAGTTGAATTTGTAGGCTTGTAATCGTAGCAAAAGTC
>CAEGAE010075240.1:0-10747 GCA_903067095.1 Girardinus metallicus
AAAAAAATATTGTGACATCAGATAACCCCTAAAGAACAATACTACTGATGTATTTTTCAAATAACAACTTTGTATTTGGAGAAAATTACAATTGATCACATAAAAAAATTAAATAAAAATAAAAATAAAAAAATTACAAGATTTTTTATTTCCTTTTTATATGCCTTAAGGAAATCAAAAAAAAAAAATTGGAAAAAAATCCTGACACAAAGGATCATAATATATGCATGAAAGGGTTAAAAAGGTGGGACGTTTAAAGATTAAGTCCAACACGGCCCTTGTAGTTTCAGCAGAAAACATCCGTCCCTATGCAGCACATTGACTAAGTCAGTGATGGCTGATATTAAAACATATTGAAAAATTAGCAACAGTGAGCTCATGCTAATTCAGTTTTTTGTCAGTGTTAAAATTTGGTGGGTTTTTTTTTTATTGTTTATCATACATTTTGCAGGAGATTTGTACAAGGTGCCTAAAATATTAGAATCTCTTGTTTATCTCTATAAATCTACGTCCAGCTCCTCACAAAAGCATTTTTTCTTCTGGCTTGCCTCAAAGTTGGAGCAAGAAAAGCACCAGTTTATTTAACAGAGCCACAGCTTGCAGTAGTGAAAACACAAAAAATAGTGGATAGCAAGCAGAAAAAGCTGTTTATCACTGACTGTTTGATGGCAAACCCTTGATGCGAAACTGAATTTGGTAAAAAATGTCCCACTTATGACTTTTGCAGAACAGATGTAGAAATCAAATTTGAGTGACTCCTGTCTCTCCTTTTCAGAAAGAACCAATTATGAGTCTCTTAAAAGATACTGTTGTGTACTATTAATTTATAAATGCCAATAATATTCAGATAAATATCTGACATATTTAAAAACTGCTTCATCACCTGTTGTTTTAATGACTTTGGTCTTCAGCTAAGCACAAGATAACAAATAATCCCATTTCATTGGTTACTTCCTTTAAAGAAATAGCACAACCAGAACCCTGAGGCGGCACTATTTATCACCAAGTGCAATGGCCTTCACACAAAATGACCCTTGATCACATTTTGCATTCGTTTGTGTTTGTATTTTAACCCCATAACGGTTGTAAATGTCCATGTGGCCATAAAGAGGATGAGGAATGATTTGAGTCATCGACTGTACTGTCAGATGCTCAGTGGATTGGGACTTACTCTGCTCGGCCCTTTATGAGCGTCCCAACCCCCTGTGGAACCATCCACAATGACTATAATGAACCTGTTAAAGCCTCTATAAATATCGGCTCTGCATGCTTAGTGGTCGTTTGAATACCTCGGAAATAGACCACCGTTTGCAAACAAGTGGCTGGGCGTCGGAACTCACCAAGCTAATACATAATCAATGTAGGGGAAACTCTCCCGCAGCAGACCTTCGATTCATACAGAGGCTGCAGATATGAAGTCGCTTAGAATAAGCCTGAAACTGCCTTATTGATCAGCACATTATCATCATCAATAGGAAAGGCTTTATTTGGGAGAAGTGAAAACGGCAGGGATACTGAAAAGTCTGCGTAGAACAAAAAAAGCTTCATAACTGCACTGGGAATCATCCTGCTGGTAATTCAGGGAGAAATTCAGGCTCTCCAGCAGGGATCTCGGTATAAAAGATGCAGTTTAAATGTGAGTTCAGGTTCTTGTAGACAAAAAGATGCCCCACATGGAGGATGATATCCAAGAGAAAGTTCAGTTTGGTTTTTTTGATTCCTCTTCTTCTCTTTTCTCTTTGTGTGAATTACTTATGAGATGTCAGTCTCTTGTACTCAGCAGACAAAGCTCCAGAGTTCTCCCAGTTTGGAGGATTTCTGGCAGGGGAACCAAGCTATGAACAATACAAAACGGAGCTGGAAGGAGACCAATACTTTCCCCAAATCAAACAAAATGCCAATGTGGTTTGTTCATGCATTATATTATGGATTTCTACCCAATTTCTCTTTTGAATCAGCAATTCACTTAGACTGGGCGTAGATTACATATGTGAATCATGGGCTATGTTCAATATAGTCATTCTGCAGTTAATAAAATACCAGGTAAAATTAGCATCTCACCCAATCCAGTAGTAACATGGAGCAAAAATCCATATGAGTGTTACAAAATTTGTTATCCCAACAATAAATATCCATGAACATCTTTTTCTTTGGTTATTGCAGGTTAGCCTTTTCAGTTTAGAATAAATATGGAGGAAGTGGAATATTTTTTAGCTCATAAGTCTAAATGCAATAACCTAAACAAACATATTGAAAGTCACATTTCTTAGCCTTTGTGATCAACCAAAGAACAGCATGTAGACATCTACAGGGCAATCTCTTGTTTCTACTATCATCAGCTCTGGGATAAACTCTGAAAATCTGAAATGTACTGAACTTTTGGCTTCTTCAGATCAGTACCGAAAACAATGTTGTTTACTACAGCTTTCGATCAAAGAACCTCACTAATGAACCATTTGTTGGATCGCTGATGAGTGACTGACATGTGAGAATGGAGATTCGTTTTAACATTCGTGCCTTTTTATGCAATGCTTTGAAGTTTTCAATACATTTAGCTTTTCTAAGAAATGTTTTCTATTTAATCTCTTTCATTTGATTTCCTGTAAAGCACTTTGGACTACCTTGCCTCTACGCTGTCATCTGTTTCATTGAAATGTTTTGTTTAACGGACCTATTGCTGCCACTAATTTAGCTCAACCACGTCATGGCAATATACAAGCAAATTAGTTAATTATTGCAACTTGGTAACAACGGTAACATACTGACAAGGATTCTGTTAGGAAGTCACTCCAAAATTTTAGAGCAACAATTAAAGTATTCACAAAACCTAAATTTAAAAAAGCAGACACATATCGCAAAGGGTTTTGATGCTTTGAAGGTAACAATGAATTTAAATGCTGAGTTTAGCTATTTGGAAGTTTAGCTCAATAACAATCCCTTGGGTCTTATCATACATGTCAAGAAATATTGAAAAAACATCACACTTTGACACTTTGACGAATGAGTTGACTTGAGGTTATCTCTGGTAATTTTCTCTCTGAATAGAATTACTATGCCTACAAGCTGCCTAAATACATAAACCAAGACGATGCAATACAAAGGGGCAAAATAAGGCTTTCAATTAGTTGGCTTGCAGTAATGCAGCTGAAGACTAGCTGATCTTCCTATTTGCAATATTCAGCAGATCAATGCAGCTTTTGATAAGAGGTAGAGAAAGGTGCTATTGATTGATGTACTTAATATCAAAGAATAAGATCACATAACCACATGGAAATGTGGCTCTACAGTTTTAAAATTCAACACAAGTATTAAAAATGTAATTCAGATTTTCTGAATTACATCTACAATACCTTTAGTTCCTCAAAGGTATAACCCAAATTATTACAAAGCAGAAGTTCCAAGCAGCTTTGTGAATTTTGACGCTTATGTTTGCTTTGACCTTGAATGACATGAACTTGAAATCACTGTGAGGCTGAAAATGCTTAGATGACCTATGTGTACCTCTTACACAGGAGGATGGCACTTGTGAAATAGAGATTGGCATTATGTGTCTGTTAAAACGTGCTTTTCTTTTTAAACACAAAAGAAAATGTAGCACTGATTAAAAATATACGACCGAGAAATATGTAAAATAGTTAAAACAACTTGCTTTAGGATAATGTGTACGTACCCAAAATGTAGAAAAGACCTTGACCTGTGGAGAATGTTTCATAAATAAAATTAACTCAAGAAAGGGCAGAAAAATCTTGAAAAGCACCATCTGAAAAGTCCAACACTGGATGCAATCCTGAATCAAAGCAGAAGCTCTTGAATGAACATCAGCGGGACATCAAAGTTAAGAGTCTCACTTCTCAGTGTTTGGGAAGGAGTTCTCCATAATAATAATAAAAAAAACCGAGCAGACCACCCGAGGCCACAACAACCACCCTCAACAGTGCTCTCAAACTGAATGAAATTTTCTTTTATCACAGTATCTGCATGTTTAATGTCACCATATTTGATGTAAAGTCAGGAATATCATAAAAGTAAAATACTATTTGTTTGTCCACGACACACACAAGAAAAAAATGCCCTATATGTTTCGTACAATGTTTTTGTGGTTTATTGTCAACTTTAAGGCAGTAGCACTACCAAAATGAGGTGGAGGTCAAATGGGATCGACGGTCACCCTTTTAAATTTGCTGGAACTCCGTGAACTGGAACTTTTTGAGCCCTTTATGGCATGCTACTTTTCAAAAACCTATGTCTGACTTCTCTATAGGCATATCTATATAAGGAAAATGAAAAAATTCTAACATGACTTTTGTTTTCAGAGGGCCTGTCCAGATTCTCAGTGGCCCCCATCTTGCCACCTTGATTGAAATTTTCTGTATGCGCCCCTGCTACAAGGGCCGTTTTATCGGCTGTACATAGTTAAAGAAAATGCATAGCAAATATACGAATAGAAGACATTTTTTGTGGGGTAATTCCACTGAATAAAAAAAAAAAAGAACAAATGAATTAAAAAGTTGCTATGCTTGTGATGTCTTGGATAACTTTTAAATAAAATTTAAAAAAAAAGTATTTCCTCTCCAAAGTTCCTCTTCCCCTGAAGGTCTTTACACTTTTTATCGTGCATTTGTCCCTGAACAACGCGCCCCGAGGCACAACGATGTGTGAAACAGCAAACGTAAGCCAGGAACTCTTTCGCTGTAAAGGAGACAGTTGCAAACTTCCAGATATGTTTGAAGAGAGCGCTCACAGGCTGCGTCAATCAATTTCTACAGGAGAGGGGCACGGTTTCCCCTCTCACCCACGAAGTGCATCATATTTCTCGTGAGAATCTAATTACTGGCGGCTTTCTCAATTATTAATGCCATCTGACTATAACCGAATAGGGAAGTGAGGTGCTTACCTTCACCGGCGCACCTTCATTGACTTGTCCAGCAGCTCTCTCTTGGGCTGGAACTGGAATCCTGTTGACATGCGTGGAGGACTGACGGCAACTGTGCAGTTTTAGGAGCTCGGACAGCGCATCCTTCCCCTCCTCTGCATTTAACTACTCTGCACTGACATGATGTATGAGTAGCAACGTGACTGAATACCGGCGCGAACGGAAAAAAAAAAGAAATTGCGAGAGGCGCACTACTACACACAGAGAGGAAAAAGTTATCTCCAAAAAGTTGTCAAGATAAGAAAAAAAAAAAAAAGAGAGAAAAAAAATTGACTCCTCTCTAACCTGCTGCTGCTGTCCGAAAGTGGTTTGATATTACTTTACAGGAGCGGAGCTTGAAGAAGAAAGCACAGAGATTTGGTCAGAGGCGCGCAGGGGGAGCGATCCGGGCGCATGGGGAGGGATGAGTGCGCAGAGAAGGAAGAAGGAGGTGGGGGCTGGGGGGGAGGTAACAGAGAAGGTGCTGAGGCTGAACCTCCACCTCACATCAGCATCTAAGTTTCTATCAGCTGCGGACTGCGTTCTGCACGCGTTGCCTCGGCTGAAAATTGACCCGCGCGGTGTGGTGAAGTGGTCGCACATGGAAAAATATATGTAGACGGGCGGCGGTGGCCGGGAAAGCGGATCGATCGGGTTATAATTTTGTCCGAAGTCGAGGGGGAAAATAAAGTTCACGGAGGAATGAAATCTGAAAACAGATGGCGAATCCCGTCGTCTCTAAATAAGATTCGATCTTCGGGAATGGAGTGTGGATAATATTTGGTTGGACGTTTGATGAAAATGACGGAGGGTGCAGGTGGAGGTGGTAGTGGGTGGGATATGATGTGTCTGGGGACAGAAACTAAACTTGGGGAGAGGGCGACACTGTGTTTTTCAGATCCATCCAAGGATCTCATCCCCTTTCTCATTTGCCCCCAGTCGGACAGCCCCCCTCCTCCCACCGCTTTCCTCCCCCGCAAAGAGGGCTGCGGGTGAAGGGAGGAAAAGCAGAGAAAACAAGAATACCAAATAAATGAGAAATTTTCGTACAGGCCCCGCTTCCGTGCGTTCCATGCTAGCAATAACAATTAAATATCGACCGCTTTCCCGGCCGGAGAGAACCTGAGATACCCAGAGACTGCCAAGTACCAAGACCCCCCACCCCTCCCTGCTTTCCTCCTCTCTCTTCCATCTCTCCCCATCTTCCACATATGCACTCACTCACTCCTCCTCTTCTCGATATCCCCTCCCTATACACCTTTTTCCCTTCTAATCCAAGTCCATCAGGCCAATCTCTTCTAATTTGGTGTATCTCATTTCTCTTGATTCCATCCCACAACCCATTTCAGCTCCACTTTTATCATTGCTGATTTGAGAGGGTGAGTGGGGGGGCTCGGCCCTCGCTGCATAGTCTCATTTTCAGTCGGTGCAACAGGACTTCCTCACACCATGCGTGTCAGTTTATGAAAATCAATTATGAGATTGAGATTCACGTTGTTTGACTCGAAGAGGTTTGAGTACAAGCTGTGTGAGTGGCTCACTCCGTCTCACTGGTGGTTCAGATGTTTGGCATTCAGTCAAGGTGAAATAGAAAGTACACCCTCACTCCATTCTAGGGTTTTGAAGCAAGACATGATGGAAATGACCTGGCATGGTTCTGAAATGTTACAAACAAAAGGTCCAATACCTTTATTGCCTAGTAAAGAAAATATTGCATTAATCCGTTAAGCCCCGTCATATGTAGACTTTCAAACACATGTTGAATATGTGCTGTTGATCTACACGTCAGTCCATCGGTGTATCTGCCGTGCTCACCCTGTAAAGTTTAGCACTCCAGGACTCATTTTGTTTTAATCTGTACCACAAGAAAGTAACAAAAGAAAATCTCCAACCATCTATCAAAATCAACCATTTTTGATTAAAGAGTGCTTCGGTTCATTGAGGATCCTGCGCGCTTGTTTAATATTTCACTTGAGGTCCCACCACAGTATTTTTCAAGGACTGGATTCTTTACTTTTCAACCATTCAATTGTAGATTTGCTGCTGTGTTTGGAAACACCCCCCCCCCGTGTGGTTCTGGGATTTTTGCTCACCATTCTTGTGATCTTTCTGACCTGGAGCCCCTGATGGAGGGAGATTAGCAGTGGTCTTGTAGGTCTTCCATTTTCTGATTATCGCTCCCACAGTAAATTTCTTCACACCAAGTTGCTTGCCTATTGCAGATTCAGTCCTCCCAGCCTGGTGCAGCTCTACAATTCTGTTTCTGGTGTCCTTCGACACCTCTTCGGTCTTCACCATAGTGGGACTTGGAGTGTGACTTTTTAAGTGGGAGAACTTGCACAATTGGTGACTGACTAAATACTTTTCCCCTCCACTGTATATTAAGTGAGGTCAATTACAGCTACCTCACAATTTTTAGCTTGAAATATCTTCCTGGACTCTGAGTGTCAAATTTCAAGAAGAAAACATGAACTGCTTTAACGGCTTGTTCATATGACAAAGCCTGGAATCACACTGACCAAACAAAAAGCGGTGACCTAGTCCACTATTGACCATTTACTACTTCTAGCAGCCTTGTACATGAGTAAATCTGTTGAATTTAGTGCACAATTAAAGCCTGTAAATCTAAGGAGAATGAGCTGCTTTTGAAAAAGAGGGCAGATGGAGAAGAAAACATTTCAAAAGAGCTACAAGTGGGTTTACCACCATGGCGAGATGTCACATGCTGCTGCTGGCTCCAGGACCATGGACAGAGACTGCATGATGCCACTGATGGTAGCAACATGTTTAAGATGGGCAGCTTTCATTCTTATGGGACAATGATGGACTTCAAAAGGCGTCTTTCGACTATGAGACCTGGAATGTTTTTGATTCCAGAGTTTTCATCAACCTTGACCATTGTCCTGTCATCATTTCCACTGTGAAACATGGACCTTATGTCATTGTACAATGAGATGTAAATCCTGTGATTATCTTCAATAAAACTAAAACTGATTATTCTCTCACTTTTGAGGAAGCAGAAAAGGACGAAAGACATGTCTGCTATCGACATCAAACCCCAGTTTTCTAGCTATAAACTTGAGATGATTTTACAGTCTTTGCACTATGAAATTGTATTATTACTCCATCCGAAGTCAGAGGAAGTTTGTCATATTGAGTGGTATTTGATAAATCAATCCTGAGAAATACTGTATATTCCATACAGCAAGGAATATGCAGGTATAGAAAACAGATAGATGGATGAATTTATTTTCAGTAGCTTTCATAAAATATTAGTTTTGATGTGTGTCCTTCTGTGAGCTACTGTAGTAGTTTTTAAAACTACATAGATTATCCTGCAATCTAAATATGTGTTCTTTATCCAACAGGGAACATTTGCAGCTGTAGACTTTAGAAGACAAACTGGTCGCTCCATTCCTCCTAAACAACTCTTTCCCTTGATTGACAGGGACCCTTGGATTTGTGCAAACTGTGGAAAGACTACGAGAGGAGCAGCATCATGTTATCTGAATCAACTTTTCAAACGAACTCCACAACTATCAAAACTTTCTCCATCATTGTCGCTGTCTTCTCTCTTCTTTATATTTTTTTCCGCCTCAGAACTTCTGTCTGCTCCCACCCAAACTATTAAATTTCTATTTATTTGCCCCTCGGTTCTTCCCCACCCCCACTTCCCCCCCAAAAACCCGTCATCCTCCTTCTCATCTCTCCTTTTTTCACACCTCTACGCATCTCTTCGCTCACCATTAAAAGCCATTCTTCTCCTGTTGTCTCCCTAATTCTCCATCCCACCGTCTTTTCCTATTTTCCCTCGCACTTCCCTCCACCTCGTTATCTCCCCCATTTGACTTTAATTAGTTAATGCATTAATTATCTACGCCCCAATACCTGCACTATTAACTTACCCTCTCCTCCCCGTGGCTCCCCTTTCTGCCTCACCTCCAGGCCTCTGAGCAGGTCGGACGCACGGGCAGGGAGTCACAGACGTGCACACGCACAGGCGCACACAATCGCTCTGTCCCCGCTCCCTTTCTTACCCCATGCTTCTTTTTCACTCTATTTCTCGCTCTTCCACTCTTTGCCCCCTACCTATTTCCCCCCCTCAAGTCATCTCTCTCCCCCCGTCTATCTTCTTTCTGCCCCCCTATAGCCTCCTCTCCTCTTTTTCTCTCTGTGCCTTGCAGTCGCCTCTGCCGGCTGGTCTCTCTCCCCGGCGACGGAATTATGAAAAATGCGCCCATCGACAGAGCGCCTCAGCTTCGATTAGCCGAGATGGGACATGACAGGCCGCGATCAATACTTATACCGTCCTATAACGTGTCAACTAATGAATCAATCTCGGCTAAATTTTCCATTTTTCAAAAGCCGACGCGAGAGACTGGAATATCCTCTTTTGTAAAGATATTATTATCGATTTCGTCGGCAATTTGACATCGGGGGTAGTTAATTCCACTCTAGAATAAAATTGAAAACACTTGAGATTGAAGTGAGAGAGGGAAAGAGGGGAGCGAGCGAGGGAGGGAGAGGGGGAAGGGAGGAGAGGAGGGGGAAGGCAAGGGCAGGCAGTAGGGGAGGTGGAGATGGCTGTTGACTTGATAAAAGAGAATGGGAAGATGGAAGGAAAGGGAAAAAGTGGGAGGAAGAAGAGGTACAACTGGTGGACACAGAGGACACAACAGCAGTCTATCTATCTATCTATCTATCTATCTATAAAAAACAATATATACATTGAAAGGATACCATGAAAATCTTTACAGCCTTTATAAAACCAATCCAACCTCTATAAAAACCTGTGACATCTGTTAACTTTGTCCCATTTTATTTTGTGTTAAAGAAAGGTGATAAAATGGTTGCAGAGATTTCGCATGGAATTTAATTCTCATTTGCCATTTCTTTCATTTACAGTACCTCAAAAAAATTTTTTGCACCCCTTGACTTTTTAGACTTCTTTATATTTTATTGGGTTTCTGGGTGAAATACCAACGCAAAGATGTGCATTGTTGTACTACTGTTTCCCCTCCCGGCCACAGATTTCCATAGATTCTACGTTGGATTAGGTTTTGACTTTGACTGGGCCATTTTAACAGATTGCTATAACTGGATATAAGCGTTTCCATTGTAGTTAGACTTTCAATAACTGATCTTATGGAAATTACATTTTCCCACTAGTTTTAAGTCTTTTGCTCGGTTCTTTCTAGGATTGCTCATCCATCTTTCCATTGAGCAGCAGCATCACTGCAGAAGGAAAACATTCCCGCAGCATGATGCTGCTTACATCATGTTTCACAGTAGGGATGGATTGTGGATGGTGTTACCCAGTTTGCCACCAAATATTACATTTTTCATATAAGCTAAACCAGAAATTTGTTCTTTCAATGACACTTCTTTTCTTGCCACTTTACTAGTAAAGAAAAAAAAATAATAATAATAATAACAGTCATCTTCCACAAGTGTGCTTCTTTGTTCTTATTTAAAGGCACTGACATTTGTGGTGTGGTAATGTGACAAAACCTGAAAAATCTTCAAGGGGTATGAATACTTTTGCATGGCACTGTAATGTGCAAAAGCTTTTCCGTTCATAGACTTTAGTTCAGCCGGCCTGAAGAAATAAGACAGATGCCTGTATGCTTTGTGCTCAGTCTTTTAAGTTATGAACTAACCCCAGATTAGAGAAACAGCTCTACATATTAACCAACTTTCTGACATGTTAAAATTGCTCACACACTGGAGTGCCCGGTTTAGTGTGTGTGGGGGTGTGTGTGTGTGATATTAGTAATATTTATTGATTAACATATATAACTAATTATACAATATAATGGTATGTATAAATCACTA
>CAEGAE010075245.1:0-27233 GCA_903067095.1 Girardinus metallicus
ATCCATCCATCCACCCATCCATCCATCCACCCATCCATCCATCCATCCACCCATCCATCCATCCACCCATCCATCCACCCATCCATCCATCCACCCATCCATCCATCCATCCATCCATCCATCCACCCATCCATCCATCCATCCATCCACCCATCCATCCATCCATCCATCCATCCACCCATCCATCCATCCACCCATCCATCCACCCATCCATCCATCCATCCATCCATCCATCCAAGGGCAATATGAACTTAGAATTTCATCACGATATTTTGTTGCACTGTTGTGATAATGATACAAATGAAAAACTATTTATTACATCTTTATACGGATATAGCAGTCATAGCTCCACAAATACTGCTATTGAAAAAGCTTCAATTTTAACAGGCTTCTTCAGGACGCCATGTAAACAAGTGATTTGTGTCACTAAACTTCACACAGTAACTATAATCATATTTTCACATTTACTGATATTTGGGGAACAGTTGAGAAAACAGTAAAACATAATAACATTTCCAATAATGTCAGTTTTGTTTTTAACAACATGTCAATGTTCCCGATACATGATAAACGATACGATAAATGCCGACCCCGCATCTTTCTCGTGATCCTGTCTAAATCATCTCTAAACCTCCATCCTCTTCTGCAGTCAGTGCAGTTTGATGCTGACCTCTCCTGTCCGTCACGGTGCCAAGCTGTCGGCATGGATGAAGCGACCCTGGAGGCCGCCATCGCCGCCTACGGCGCTCAGCTGCAGCAGGTGGAAACGGCCCTGTCCGCGGGCCTGGACCCCAGCCAGCAGCCGGACCTGCTCAAACTGAAGGAGGACCTCTGCCAGCTGATAGAACTCACAGAGGCCAGCCTGGTGTCCGTCAAAAAGAGCCGGCTGCTGGCCAGCTTGGAGGACAGTAACGAGCCGCACGGGAACACCTGCGAGGCGGCGGCCGACACCAGCAGGGCCAACGAGAGCCTGAGCGCAGAGTTCACCGCTTTTTACTCGGAACTGGGAGAATGTTCAGGCAGCGGCTCCGACTCCAGAGAGAAGGACGAGGAAGGCAGAGAGGGAGACGAAGAAGAGGAGGAAGACGAGGAGGGAGAGGATGCGCTTAGCGGTACCAAGGTGCGAGCCCCCTACAGGACGTCCTGGGGGACGCTGGAGTACCACAACGCCATGGTGGTCGGGGCAGAGCCGCCGGACGGAGAGGAGGCGCAGGTCCGAGTACTTTTCGTCTATCCCACCCAGAAATCCATGAAGCCGTGTCCCTACTACCTGGAGGACAAATGTCGCTTTCAGGAGAACTGCAGGTGAAACCTTTACTGACCTGTTTTAAAGTTAATGTTATGTGAACTAATTTTCTTAATTCTCCCATTCTGAATAAAACTGAACTTCTGAAAATCAGAAATTTCCAAGTTTTTTCTAGAAAATTTCCAAGATTAATCTCAAAATTGCTGAGTCTTTTGTAGCAAATTCTCAGCCTTTCAAACTGGAAATGTTCATGTTTTATTTTTTATTTTTTTTAATTCAGATTTATCTAAAAATGTCTGAGTTTTTTGGCCAAAAATTTCTCCCTTTTGTCTATCTGAAATGGACGTAATACGCTATCAAACTATTCAGCCCTTTTAATTTACCACAAGCCTCTGGGACAAGATTAGACCAAAAATATTCTATTTGCCTAAAATTCAGACCAAAATTATTCCCATCCCTGGACGAATTGAATTTAAGCTGATTTTCATCTGATGAGATGGGCATTTCTGAAGGGATAATAAAAAGAATTCTAAAAAGATTACTTTAACATCCCTGTAGGTAAATGCTGTCTGACTCCGTCCCATTCCACCCTGACCAGGAACCTCAGTGGATTAGTTTTTCTATAACCTCCATTTCTCCGGTGTTTTCTGATGAAGGTTTTCCCATGGGGAGGTGGTCTACGTGTCCGAGCTCCGGGAGTTCTTGGACTGTGACCTCAGTAACCTTGAAGAAGGTTCTGCCTGCTTGGCTCGACATGAGGACGGCATCTGGTACCCAGCCAGGATAAAAGGTCATTCTGAGCTGTTGATACATAATTTAAAACAAAAACAAAAACACTTGACTCTTGGACTCCTTTGTGGTGCTCTGTCCTTTTAAATCCTGAAGCTTCGCTGGGATTTGTGTTTTTCAATATTTCTGCACAGTGACACTTGATTAAACACGTTTAACAGATTCTAGACATTTCAAAATAAATGGACTAATGAAATGAGTCTAATAATGTGGCATTTTATTATAATATGATGGTTTTGTGCTTTTCTGCCACACAAACACAAATATTTCGATAGAATTTTAATAAAAACGCTGCTTCTCAAATGTTTTGAGAATTTCAACAACCCGGCCCAGAGTTGTTTTTTTCCAGCCCAACATGTCCAACAGAAGCTCAGTCTGGCAACACAGGGTGTGCGTTGATTGACACTTCTAAGACCCGCCTCCTGGCTCTGATTGGTTGTTTCTGACCAGGACCATCTTTCTGCTGAAGGCAGTTTGACCACTAGGAGGAGCCAAAGAAGGACAATTCTTTTCACAGATTATCTGTCTCAAATTCTACTGTCAGGACCATAACAGTTTCAACAATATGTGAAAAATAAATGTTTTAAAAGTTACGTATCACATAAACCATGTTATTACACTGAATTGTAATGTTTTCTCTCCTATCAGAAATTGACAGCGGTTTCTTCACGGTAAAGTTCGACTCGCTGCTGATGAAAGACACCGTCGTCGAGGCCGACGGGGTCATCCCGCCCCTCAGGGAAGACGACCCACTCTCCTCTGACTCTGATTCAGACGACGCTGGAGATGCAGATGGATATGCAAAAGGTTTAGAAAAGCCTGGTAGTTTGAATGTGTAGACCAAATATACTATTTAAATTGAACCTATCAACGTTCGCTTCAACCTTTCCTTTTCTGTTATTTTTCGGCAGTTCTCGACTCTGCCACAGAATCGTCTGAAGCAGTGAGCTGTGCTAACTTCGGGGGCTGGGAGGCTCATACCAGAGGCATCGGATCCAAGTTAATGCTCAAAATGGGCTACGAGTTTGGAAAAGGTGAGAAAGACTAACACATTCCAACCAGAAGACTCATTAATCGAACTTCACTAATTGTATTTATGTATTTCTGTTCTATAAATCTGAACATGTTGGAACACTGACAGCATCATTATTACATATATATGTTTTCCAAAATTAATATCAATTGAGCGTAATTTGCTTGAATTTAATTTGTAGTCAAAATTTAGCAACTCATTGAAGTTCTACTTTTTAAGACATTTTGTGCGGCTTGATTCAAAGTTTTTCCTCGTACCTGAGGGGAACGTTCCGGCGTGTGGCTGGGATCCCAGAAACAAAAGATTCATCAATGCAAATGTATAGAGATGGGCTTCATCTGCAAAAAGCATCGATCCATTTATAAGGCTTAATAAATGAAAGGTCCTTCAGGCACAGCCCAAAAAAATAAAATAAAACATGCATGAAAGTAAAATTCTGCCTTGGTGCCGATAAAACTAAAGTCAATCTGTAGCTGAACGATAAGAAGAAAAACATTTGAAAGGGACTTTAAACAGGGTTTGAACCCAAGAACAGAACATCACGATCTAGAATTCTAGATTCTAGAGTTGCTCATGGTGGCGGCTTGTTGGAGTAGATCTGTTTATTCAGATTTGTTCTGTTGTTAAAGATCTGTTGTTGTTGCTGCCAGAACGCTCAGATCTTCTGAGTGGTCTTGGAGAAGCAGCATTCAGCTTCTATGCACCACAAATCTGGAATAAACTTCCAGAAAACTGCAAAACTGCTGAAACACTTCATCAGTTTTTATTCTAAACAGAATAAAAAGTGTTTAGAGTTACCTTTGGTTTGTAGTTAGTGAAACTTTGCTCAACATATTTGATGTATATTTGCTTGATGGTTTTGATGAGATTTGATAAATGATTTCTGTATTGGGACTTTTACGGTGGCTTGTTGCTGAAATGTGTTATACAGTTAATTTGACTTGATTTAATATGGACTATGCAAACACATTGGTGTAAATCAGATGCATTGTGTTTAAGCATTCTAGTAAACGTGCTCATTTTCAATGTTTGTCTAAAGGAGCGACTTTTAATTGAGGAAACAGAACTAGAAGTTACAAGAATCTCTGATCAACTTCATATAGAAAAATATTAACGGATTATTTAGTTATTTCAAAATAACTAAAAACACCCCCACACACCCACACACACAGAAACAAATATTTCAGAACTTGTTTTGCCTCCCCAGGCCTAGGGAAGCTGCAGGAGGGTCGGGTGGAGCCGGTGATGGCCGTGGTCCTGCCCAAGGGAAAGTCTCTGGATGAGTGTGCCGAGCTGACACAGAGGCGTACCCACAGCAGAGCTGCTCAAGATGGCCCCCAAACCAGACGGCCAAAGCGCCGCAGAAAGCCGAAAGTCTCCACCGGAGGGCGCCATACTGTCTTTGATTTTTTAAACCACAAGCTGGGAGATAAGAGCTCAGATCCTGCTGCTGCTGGGGCGACGGGAGCAACCGGGGTGGAGGCTTACAGGGCCGGGAAAAGCACCAAGAGGAGCCTGAATGTGAAGCTCTTCCAGGCCGCAGAGAGGGTGGCCCAGACCGAGAGGGAGATCCAGAAACTGAGCGAGTCCCTCAGCAGACAGGCGGGCAGGTCAGTACTGGACAGGGTCACTAACTGCTTCTATAAAATGTGGAAACAATAAGAACCCTGCCCTACTTAAGTTACTGTCACTGTATTCAGTTACAGTAGCACTCAAACGTGTTTATGCTTCTGAATTTGATAGAAAAAACTCAGAAATTTTTAGATTAAACTCAGAACTTTTCTAGAAAAAAACTTTCAGGAGTTAAAAAAGTCAAAATTTTTCAACTTCTGAAATCTTTTTTTTCTGGCAAATTTTTTGTCTTTTCAAGATGAAATTTTCGGGGTCCTTTTCTTGAAAACCTCTGAAGTTAATCTCACCATTTTTGAGTTTTTTGGCAGAAATTCACTCCTCTTTTTTTCCCCTATTTGCAATGGCCCTAATACGCCATCTTATTATTTTCCAACTGTTTGGGAAGGGAAAAAAATGTTCCATTATATGTCAGAAAAAGTTTTGAAACAAGTAGAAGTAATAAATTCATATCCCCCAAACAAGAACTGTGGGAACAGTGTGAACTGTAACTAAGGTGGGAACATCTTGTGAAGAAACAGTGCTGCTAAAACCAACCTGACTTGTCATCTCCCCCGTTTGCTTTCACATCTATTTGTTGTTTGTGCAAAGGGATTCATCCAGAGTGAAGCAGCTGGAGGAGAAGCTGTCAGCGGCCCGCCGCCTGCTGGCCCAGCAGAAAGCGCATGAGCTGTCCATCCAGAGGGAGCACAAGAAGGCAGACACACACAAGAAGATGACAGAGTTCTAACTACACAGACAGAGGGAGGTGCTGCTGGCCTCTAATTAACTCACATTCACTGCTTATTGTCCCTTCTCTGCCTTGTTTCTTCTTCTTTTTTCTTGTTTTTTAAAGGATTCCTTCTGGATGA
The DNA here is from genome assembly GCA_903067095.1 of Girardinus metallicus. Taxonomy (NCBI): domain Eukaryota; kingdom Metazoa; phylum Chordata; class Actinopteri; order Cyprinodontiformes; family Poeciliidae; genus Girardinus; species Girardinus metallicus. Next base: position 5,549 of record CAEGAE010075245.1, read on the forward strand.
TTTGCTACCAGCATCATGGCTTTTAGCTGGCAGTGGAGTTCTTTTTTTAGTTGTTGTTTATTGTGGATGGTTTATGGAAATTTAACAATGTTGTTAAAAAATAAACTTTTAGTCGTCATGATCGACCTGTTTTGTTTTTTTGGTTCTGACACCTCAGCTGAACATTTGCCCCACATTTTGTGATATCACAACAACAAAGTTCATAAAATAGTGTTTAATTCTGGAAAGAAAAGTGCTTGGGTTTAAAAATGTCAATAATTGTGGTATGCAACTGTATTCAGCCTCCTCACAACATGATGAGGCTGAATTTCTATGCTATGTTTTAGCATAGAAATTGTTCATCTAGGTGCTGGGTCTGCAACCTTTACAACCCAAAGAGCCGTTTTTACCCTCAGTTTAGTTACAGAAACATTTCAGAGCCTCATGCGCTTTAGAAAAATAGAGCAAATAATTTCTGATAAATATCTATTATAGGAAATGTGTAGTCATATTTAAATAACCTCTATTTCACTTAAACTTTTACAAAAGAAGATGGTGGGAACTGATAAAAAGCCTAGTTTTCAACATAATGACAAAAAAAAATCAAAACAAGCATTATATTAGCATTGTGTTGTGTAAATTCAATGTTATTTCATGAAAAAGATGAAAACAGATCAAATCTGCTGTTATATCTAAAATGAAGGAGCTTCTCCAAGAAACAGGCCCGATTTCAAGGCGTATAATTTCTTTTATATCCAACATTTTTATTACTCTGTTGTGCTATAAAATGGCACCAAGTCCCTGGAGAATACATGTTACTGCCCCTTTAAGGTAATGGCTGCTGTTTTTGTGCTATCTGAATAAAAGGGGATGAAAACTTTAACAGATTTCTATTAGCATTCATTTCCTTTCACTTCACAGTGTACTACTTGTGTCTAATTGAACCCCTAAAAATACACTGAAATATTCCTTTAGAACAGGAAACAGAGTTGGGCTCTTTAAGGTGAATGTTTCTGCAACATACTAATAAACATCCATCTGTATTTGAGTGCTTTCTACCACTTCTCTGAGATGAGTTCTGACTGGAGGATGTTGTGCAGCTTTGTGCCATTTATTGAGTATTACAGAGTTTTTGATTGTTTTACTATTCCATCGCCAGGAGTGTGCAGCGTTTTAAAGCAATGCCCAGACCTCATATAGCACACACTGCATCTGTGAAGCTACAATAACCTCCCTGTTTAATAATAAATCTGGGCAGCAGCTTGGCACGCTGTCTGCAGGCAGGTTGGCTGCTGAATGTCTCCCCCGCCTCTAAAAAGGCTTAACACTGCTGCTGCAGAGCCAGTATTCATATTCTTAAAACTTTATTTTGGCTCCATTTTCATAATCTAAATGCAAGGTTTATGCCTGAGGAAGATTTTTTTAAGGAACTGTTTTCGTCGCTGGTGGGCTTTATTTAACAGTAATTCCGCAAGAAGGGACCGCAGATCTTCCCGCGCTAACCACTGCGCCAAGACGCCACGCGTCTTTCAGTCCTAGCGTGCGGCGACGCGCGGCGCACTGGTTAGTGCTCGCGAATTGCATACAGAGGTTACAGATGTCGACGTGGCGCTGCCGAAATCGACTCGAATCGGCTCGAAAGACATTTGCTGAATGTCTTTCCCACCTTCCCGTCAGATCACTGCTGAATAAAGCCCACTACTTCCAAAACATCAGGAACAATAGAGCCTTGCTCGACCTCATTCCCCTCCATTTTCCTGTCCTTACAATCTTACTTATAAAAGCTAAATTCATTTTTGTAGGAAGAATGTTAGAGCCTTCAAATTAAACATTAATTTACCAAAAAAAAAATCCTCTGAAGTTAAAGTAGCACTACTTCAACACATTTTTACTCAAGCAAAACTAAAACGTAGCGGTCCAAAAAATTACCCAAATGTAAAGAAGTAAATGTTAGAAAGAGAGAAATGGTTGAATTATCACAGCTGGTTTAATATTTAGCAATGATGGCATCAAACTGATAAAAGTATAAAGTTAAGTGAAGTTTCTGGTATTCTAATGGATACCACAATTCTTTAATATTTTTTCTCAAATATTTGTGTAGCAAGTGTGTAAAAATGTTTATATTTCACCCCAAATCCATCTTCATTATCTATGTATATTTGTTTTTCTTGGTTTTTGAATTGTATTTTATTTTGGTGGAGAAGCTTTGCGCTGCCCTCCTCAGTTCACGCCAAGCTGCGCTGGGGAGAGCTACAGAGCTGTCTTCTGTTTGTGTATTAATATATTTAAAATGTCCTTAAAAGTATGTTTTCTAAATTCAGAAGTTATTATATACCTTTGTTTAACTGTTTTATGTTTAGCGCAACACTGTACTGGGTATTTAATTCCCGCTAGTGACACTTGTCAAGTTTACTGTGCCAACGTGGTTATTTTTGTTCTTTTGATTGGTTAAGGTTTGTGTGGTGAAGCCAGAGCCCAAGAAATTACTTTTATTTTAAACAGAATAAACCTGCCCTACTGCTGCAATACACCCCAGGGTCCTCGTCTGCTGGTTCCTTTTGCCTATTAAAAGATGCAGAGTACAGAACAAGGCGGCTACATTTGTATTTGAGAAAAAATTCAAATAATGACAAATTTTAGTGCATTTATAACTAAATCTTGTCTTTGTTTTTTTACAAGACACATTAACTGTGTCTCCATTAACCATAAAATTGCACAACTTGAAATTACAATAAATACATTTACTTAATAGAAACACGGCAGTTTTGAAAGTACACGTTTTCCTGTAAGAAGTTGTGTTAGGATTAGGATGAGATAGTTTTTCAGAATTGATTTAACAGCAAAACTGCAGTGGAAACACTTTTTGCACCACACGAGTCATGTGATCAACAACTGGATGTTACTACTGGCAAAAACTGCGAAGAAGACAACAGGAAGTGGTAGCAGAATGATGTGTTTTCAGTCAATGTGCTGCTGGCTCCACCAGAGCTCTCACAGGATCACAGTTCATAAAAGTTGTGTAATACCAACGTGTTGAATTCATAGATCTTATGTAAAATTAGTGGCTGCAGTTTCCCCAAAAGGCCTCATACATAGCCACTCCCAAGTGGGCGGTGCTTATCTCTCTAATGCCTGAATAAGACACTGACGACTCCTCTGATTGGCTGATAGATGATGAGCGCTAGCACCAACATGGCTGATATATGGATATATGTAAGTGTTTACATCCTTCCATGATTGTTAATGTTTTATTGCGAGAACAAGCTTATTTACATGTGATTTTTATGAGATTTTCATTTCATATCTTATTTCATGGAAACACCATAATCCAGAAACTCTTTTCAGCATTAGTAGAATACAAACAAAGATCGGCAAACATTTATTGAAATGCAGATGGTGATACAATAAAAAGTTTATTGTCTTGTGGACTTTTTCTTGCTTCTATTTACATCCAGGGGGTGGGATTTTCACATTCTTCACTGAGGAGTTCCAGCATTGCCCCCCTGCTAAAACCTCTTGCCACTCCCTTGCCCCCCAAGGTAAATATTTCTACATCAGCCCCTGCTAAAAAAAGTTAGAAAAACACAAATGATTTCTTCCCAGCAGACTCAGGTAAGGCTAACTCGGCTAAAGTTCAGGGATAGCCTGAGACCATGAAGGACAGTTACTGGAGAAACTAATGGCCGTCAGCAAATCTGAACAATCTCAATAGCCCTGCAGGGGGAGAGATAACGCCAAACTTCATGTTAAAGTTAGAGTGACCTCAAAGAGATACAGTATTAGTTCAGTGGATGGAGCCGAGCATTTGTGCTCTGTTTCTGATGAGTGGCAGCATGTTGGCTGCTGGTGACCAGAGGGGATCACTTGGAATTTGCTGATTGTGGGAGAAAATGGCCAAATGCACCGTGTGTGGATTTAATGGGATCCCTGGAGGGTCCGAGCTTCATGCCTTCCCCATTTATGAGCCTCAAGGTTTGCAGGGAAAGGAAGGGATGACAGATTTACTCTCCCCTGTCCCCCCTGTCATCTGTATGCACCACGCAACTCCTGCAGTCATCTGTCAGCTGACCTATTAGGGAAGTTTTTGCAGTTAATCGGCACTCATCACGGCCCGCATTATGAGATTAAGGAGGCATGATGGGGGAATTGATTAGGAAGCCACGCTGACAGGCGTTTATTTGGGCCGGCTTGTTAAGCTGCTCAGAGTTTGGTCTATGACTGTGCAGGCTGAGTATTTTTTAGGAATGAAGCTTTGTTGTACATTTAGTTGACATGGGTCACCTCAAAAATCCAATTGTCTGTGAAACTCAGAGGAATGAAATCAAGACTAACTTTTTTTTTCTTCCTTTTCGCTCACTCTGGTAAACTAAGCAACCAGTGTAGTCACTCACTGCCTTACAAAAGCATTAATATCCTTTACATTTTTTCATATTTTGTCACATGCAACCACAAACTCCACCATACTTTAGTATAATGTCACTATGCTACTGACTAACATCAGCTTAGTCCATTTAGTTTGTTAAATTTATATCAAAATTAGCTAAAATGTTACTTTAAGTTAAAATGTAAGATGAGTACCATCACTAACATGATAGATCTCCATTAACGTACTCCATGTTGTATGCAAATAGCCTGGTATCGGCTATAATTAGCAAAAGTAATAGAGTAAAAGCTGTGAACTCTTGTCTTCACATCTCTTCATGCTTGTTTAGGTCAATGTTCTCCTGGGGCCCAAGGTCAGAAACCTGACCTGACATCGCTCCAGTGTTTCTTTCTTCAGTCATCCTGAAAGGTGAGCCGCCAGCACTCCATCCGGTTCCAGACTCTTTCCTCTCTTTACATGTTCTGCAGGAATTTTGACCTACCTCTTTAATGCCCATAATTTTTCAGACAAATACCTTGGAGTTATACTTAAACACAATTATCACACAGAATTTTGAATGTGTATTAACATTACAAAGTGCTTTTATCTTTTATTGTTAGAGCTCTACCTTACCTCTTTTCTGTGACCTTTTCTGCTCGTATTTAAAAAACATGTTGCAGGAGGGGTGCTGTGGTGGCACAAGCATGACCCACGTATGAAGGTGGTAGTCCTCGTGGTGGTAGTTACAAGTTCGATTCCTGGTCTGTTGACATTTGTCACATCTTTCCTCTCTCTCATTATCCTCTTTCCTGTCAGACTACTTTCAAATAAAGGCCACTAGAGACAACAAAAACAAATGTATTGCAGGAATCCTGGAGTCCCCTTTCACCTCCATCTGTTTGGCTGGGGAAATGGGGAACCTTGATGTTTTGGGCTTGATCCATTTTTATCTTTATCGGGGCAACCATTCTCCTGAGAACACTCTAACACTTAGAAGTCAGTGATTTTCCACCCATTGATCCCAAACTATATGCCAGCACCTCAGTAAAGTCTGGATCTAAACAAACACAGATGAATTACCAAGACTTATTGTACCAAACAGAGTCATGCTGACAACAATCTGGATCAGGAGTCAAATGTTCTTCACTTTGTAAATACAAACCGTTTTACTTCAGTACTTTGAATATTCAAATTAGTGAGTACCAAAAACTGCAGTTTAAGTCTTCAATCTCAAACCCAGTGTGAGCGCCAGGAGAAGTTTTGAGTACAAGCGTTACAAGTTTAGAGAAGAAAAAAAATTAAGTCCTGCTTTCAAAAAGAAAATGTTAGCAAAAGTATTAAAAGTTTTGAGAACAAAAGACATGAAATCCTGCTTTCAGACTGAACATGTGTTCTCTTGGATTATAGCAGAAAAATTCCCCCATATCAAAGAACACTTAGGCGGAGTTATTTGGCCACAAAGACTTAGCGCTCAGTTATGCCACTCATTATCTGCACTCTGAATGGTTGCCATGGAGATTAGTATTAGTAGTATTGCATGACAGAGTCAAAGTAACACTCCAGGTATGTTTGGGATGAGGGAATAACAATAGAAGATAATGTAGAAGTCAATTTTACATAATACTCCCACTTTAATGTGTATCCTAATTCTTATTGGTAAAAGAACTGTTCAAATAATTCCTTAAAGTCTTCTGTTCAGTATGAGAATCATTCATTCAAAGAGATGACCTGAGGTTTAATCAGCCATGACAGAAGCAGCATGTTGGTGTCCCTCTGATCCTGACTGTACGTTCTTACGCCCACAGATAATGCTCTGCACAGAGAAATAATTGTTCAGGAAACAGCTTGTAGGATTATCATGTTGGTCTTCGTGGGCCGAATCTCTAATTACTGGGTTTGGCCGATAATTAAATTAAAATGTCTGTCCATGTCCAAATTAATTACTGAGCCCAAAAGCACATGATCTTCATAGGTCATAACTGAAATTAGCATTGAAGGCAAGTTCTTTATCTAGGTAAATTTAATAACATGGCATTTTAGCTGTAATTAATAACATGGTGACCTTGCATAGCATTTCGCGCACCTCTCTTAGGAAAGCTGGTGAAAAATACCTTTATGGATCTCCTTCTTCAGATTTAATTTACCTCTTTATATTTTATTCTAAATGTGAAATCAGAGGTTTAAAAAAAGGTATTTGGTATCATTTTAGCCAAAAACCATTCTCAATAAAAAAATGCTTGGATAGGATATTGGACGGGTGAACAAAAATGAACTTCCATTAACAGGTTAATTTAAGCATTAAAGAGGAGATGGAGTTTCCATCAAGCTCTTAGGTTACAGAAAAATCCTCCCTACTTCATACTACCAGTTATTATCTAATGTTTTCTCTGCAGATCACAAAGCCCTGGATTTACTCAAACCTTTTTCAATGCGCTGTGTTTTTATAGCGATAAGTTACCATTTTGTACGTCCTGTGAAATCTGCATAATGATCAATGGTAGCTGCTCTGCTGAGCTAGGGAAATGCAATGGTTCAGGTCAGAATCGAGGTCATAGCTTTGGGTGTAACATTACACGCGTTTTAATCCAATCTGAGGTTTTCTCCAGGTAACACAGCCGGACGCTGATGTATGGGAACCAATTTAATATTAAGACATGTTAATTAAAGCCCGGTGGGCTGATTTACATGGAGCAGACTGAGTGGAAAAGTGTGTGCCATGTTTAAGTTCACCTACCTGCCACCAATCTGACGTTCTGCAGTTATATTAAGCAGACAGAGTCGGCATAATTTGACATATGATTAGCAATTTGAGGTAATCCAACAGCTTGTACTGAAATAGCAGCTCTGTCCAGACTTTCTGCTTTTCCACTCATGATAACAGGTTGCAGCAAGTTTTGAACAAGATATGAAATGAAAATGAGGTTAAATGCCTTGAAAGTGTTTCAGTTCCAGGTGAAACTTCTGCTTCATCCATCCATTTAGAAGCTGCTTTCACACAACAGGAGGCCACCTTGTTCTGACCCTGTCACGTGTTTCAGTCCTCCTGTCATTAGGTCTTGAACTGTGTGCTTTTCCACAAACATTTACATCCCATAGGAGAAAAAAATGTTTCCATTCTCTTGTTGCATCAGTTTTGTTTTTTTTAAAACCTAAAAATATAAATAACATGGTAGATTTTTTTAAAATTATTTTTATTTAAAAGGTCATGTAACATTTGTCGCTCTAGAAGAGTTTTATTTAGTTTGACTGAGGGCAAAAATGACTTTTTCATAAGTATAAAGCCAAGATTTTCCCTTGTTGCAGACTTAATGAAATTCTGGTAATTGAAAATCATTTAGTGCTGAACCTTTTAACATTTTTTTAGAATCACAAGATACTGTCTGAATTTTAATTTTTTTCTCACAAATTCAAACCATCTCTAATCGTGCACTTCTAACTTTTGTTAGGATTATCCATCCTTTAAGTTTTAACGCTGTCTGTTCTCACTCTGCAGTCTCTCACCTCCCACATACTTCCTGCTCCAAAGCTTCAGCAAGTACTCCAGGAAGACTTTGTCCATAAAGCTGTCAGAAACATACAGAATATGAACACTTTCAACCTGGCAGCCTTATACCCAGATACTTTTGTTTAGTTTCAGTTCAGCCATAGTTTGATTGTAGGTCAGTGTTCTTGGTCAGTGTGGATTGAATCCTAAATGTGTTGGCACTTTTAAATATTTTAAAAGCAACCGCAGGTGGAAATAAGGTGTATGTTGGACTCTATACTGCTCATAAAAACCTATGTTCTCAATGCTCCGTCAAAACTTTGTCCTATCATAATTCCTAGCATTAATTAAACTTTTTAAACTTTAACCAATGTGATAACTGTGTGTGTGAAACTTCACAGCTTTTCAGACATGAACACAAATGTAGATAGAGAATTAAGTCTTAGTATAAATTCTCAATTGGATTTTGGGTTCGGGCCAAAAAGTTTAAATTGTCTCCTCTGATATGTTTTCCTGTGTTCCAGCCATGGTTTGTGGCGAAATGCAAACAAGACTTCAACTTTCAACAGCGGTTTCCTCTTGTTACTTCTCCAGGTCAGATTGATGAAGTGCACGGCTGTGGGAGAAATGAAAACGAGCAGGAGGTTTTTCCATATTTTTCTCTCTACAACAGACAGGAGGAACATGCTCTCATAGAATGGCAGCCAGCAAAGCTGGGAGAAGTTATAAAAAAATATGCCTTTGTTGACCTGCGAGAAGTTGTGCAATCCAAGGTGAGGCTCAGCTCGCTGCTGCCTCACCAGCTGTGCTTCTGAGCATTTAAATGGGAAATTGCGAAAATTTAGCAATTTTGAAGAAAAAATGATCAAAATTGGTAAAGCTAAATGAGAAATAAATACTTCATAGTACAAAACAAAGGATGAAAATAGCAATATAGGTTATCTTATCATTATATTATTCTTCCATGATGACAGGCGAGGCTCATCCTCACTTGCCTCCCCTGACGCACCTCACTGTTTCATACTACTTTTAGCTCAATTAAACAGCCGTGTTCCACACAAAAGCCTTTTAGAGAACAGAAAAACGTTAGTTTACACACTGTCTGCTCAGAAAACAAGACAAAGATACAACTAAAGACTAAACTGAGTTCTTACAAGAACTTCACTGCTGTCCTGAGTTATGAAATTATCTATATAGATTAAAAAAACAAATCTACCCCAATATAAGTCTCACAACATAAAATGTTGTAGTATTTCTTCTGATAGATTTAACCTTTGTTTTCTTCATCTGACTGAGACCCCTTGTTCTACGTTTTGCTTGAAAAATGATTGCTTGCTAAATGTGTGAACTCTATCAAAGTTTTAAAAGAATGGATCTGATATTACAATATTGCTACTGTGACGTATATAATCTGACAGCTGGGTGAAGCTTTATGGATATTGTCAACAAGCCTGTTTATTTGCCAGAAATAAAATGTCTTAGACATACACAGAAAGAATGACATTCCTCTGCTGCCATTGCTAAAACTACAGGCAACTCTAAAACAGCGCAGAAATCAGAGTCATCGTTCACAACACCTGCTTCAGTTTGCTGATTGGCCGGATCAAAAAATCGAGTTCAATGGGAGAAATCCCACTCAAAGCACTGAAGGGAGATGACAGTCTAACTGAGTTGCATAGGAAGGCAACAGCCAGAAGGTTAAGACACTGTTGGGAAAACGTTAGGTAGTGATGACAGGTGAATGTGTTTTACTAGCACCAGAGAAGGCATTTGTTTGCACTAGAATCTTTTAGTGATATCAGAGGGTGTGAATACTTTGAGCATGTCCATGCAGTGGTAGGTTGTCAGGGACAGCAGGTCCTTCTCTGCTAGCCCTAAAAGAATTGAAAAGAAAAAGTGTAAAATGTTCTAATCATATTTAATTTTATCTATAATTGAATTTTTACTGTACAAACGGGTTTCTTATTGGTATTATTGAAGTTTCACTTTACTTTCCTACTATAAAAAGTGCCTCTAGCGAGCAGCTCCACCTCAGGACCTGCTGTATAAATTCATTTACCCTCTAGTCAAAAATGCCGTGCAACAAGCCATGGTTGGCATCATAGACAGACATAAAGAATATACACCTCATGGACCAGTCTTGCCTATTGTCACTGACGAGATTTAGGGCGGCCATCTTGGCAGCTGTATTTCCTGCGCCAGAGCAGCCAATGCGGGGTGTATTCTTTACGTCTATGGTTGGCATGACTGACAGAATTATCAGCCAATCAAAACTGACATACAATGACGGTACGTCCCACTAGCCTTGCTTTCCCTGAACTTGGTATTTACAAAATGGTAGCCACTTCAACTCCGGTTGACTTATCAAAATTGCCTTTTTCAAAACGCTCTTTCATGGATAAAATAAAAAATAAAAATAGAAAATCCACACCAAACCTGGATTCACTAACACAGACCAGTAGGAACTATGTAAGGCATTTTAGAGTCTTTAACTATGACTGCTACTAGTGGCTAACATGGCTAGCACTGAGCACAACAACCTGTGGATTTTATTTACAAGTAATGGGTGAGTGTTATGGGCTGCACAGTGGTGTAGTTGGTAGCACTTTTGCCTTGCAGCAAGAAGGTTCTGGGTTCGATTCCCAGCCCAGGGTCTTTCTGCATGGAATTTGCATGTTCTCCTGTGCATGGTGGGTTCTCTCCGGGTTCTCCAGCTTCCTCCCACAGTCCAAAAACATGACTGTCAGGTAAATTGGTCTCTCTAAATTCTCCCCTGGTGTGTGTGTGTGTATGGTTGTTTGTCTTGTCCGTCTCTGTGTTGCCCTGCGACAGACTGGTGACCTGTCCAGGGTGACCCCGCCTCTCGCCCAAAACTTTAGCTGGAGAGGCAGCAGCAGGCCTCCAGACCCACTAAGGGACAAGGGTGTTAGAAAATGGATGAGTGAGTGTTACTTTTCTGTTACATTCTTATATAAACATTACTTAATATTTTTTCTTTAATTCTTCACATATGCTATTTGAGCAGTATGGATTGATGTTGAGCTGAACTGGGGAACATAGAAAAGTTTTTCTAAATTGCTGGCTGTTTGATTATGTGCACTGTTTCCTGTATATTTTGTTAAAATATATATTGATATATTGCTTGATATATGCATTGTTGGGCTCCATTGTTGCTTTTTTGGCATATTTTTATTTATTTGCATATTATTTGATTCCCGTTGATTGGTGTGTTGCATAATTTTTGCATTGTTCTGCACAACGTGTGTATTGTTCAGGTATAGTTGATGTCTATTGAAGGCCCTGACTGAAATCTCACGGCATGCCACCGCGTCCATGTGTATGCTCATCAAGGAAAATACTAAAAGTGTGTGTTTATCTATGCATGTGGCCATTAATGAAAGGACAGAATGCTTATGAAGCGTGAGAGAACGGACACAATTCAACATTTCACTTCAGGTTAGTCATATCTACCTAAAACAAACCCTAAACTCAGACAGAGTTTCACAGAAACATTACTTTATGAATATCTCATGAATATTTTATGACATCAGTTCATTGTCAGCTGTGTTCCAGCTGTGGGATGAATACATCCCAACAGTGTTGGCATTGTTGGGATGTATTCCACCTCATGTTGTCCTATTATTAGCAATCTGGATGTTGAGTCTTCTGGTGTATCAGGATTCAGCTTTTCACATGTTTTATCACAACGTGACAGTTTGAGCTGTGCAGCTCAGAGTCAGGATGAAGTGGCATTGAAGTGTGTTTTCGTTGTTGACCTTTTGCCCTCCTTAAGAATGTATGTGCCTACAGGGATTAGTGATAGATATTCCATCTTGTTCCTCAGTGGGTAACCTTTTGATTACAAAGGATAAGAGCAAAGACTGTGACAAGGAGTTCCCCGAAACAGAAAGAAAAAAGATTCACGATAAACCTTTTTTCTTACAATATGTGACAAGCCTGTCATCCTGTCAGCTCTCATGTTCCTCAAAGCTGCTAGATCATCCCAGCCAACCAGGGAGGGAGGAAGAGTCCCACAGATCCCAGAATACACACCAGTACAAACATCCAGAGGAATATCCTGTCAATGACCATCGCCACGTACTTCCAGTCCTCCTTCACCTGGCAGAAAGGGAAAAAAAACAAAAACACAAAGAGATATTTCAAATTTCACACCACACCACTTTTCTGTTTAGTAGCTGGCAGTTTTCACCTTTGATTGATCTGTCTTGAATGGATGATTCCGTTTATCAGCAAGCGGCCGCTTCCTTCTAAATGTCAGTCAATCTTTGCCATGAAATATTCATCATCAAATTATAAATGTCCTGCTGTTTTATGAATGGCGTCCTGGTTGTAGTTCATTCATTGTAATATAGTACTTCTACTTTTTCCACTGTCAGGAAAAAAATTCCACAGTCTGGAATTCCTTTGTCGGATTTCCAGTGCTACTGGATGGGAAGCAGCGTATCACTGCTACATCACCAGCTGTGTTTCCATTATAAATGTACACAAAACGTTGTCGATATTCCGTCAAAAAACACAACTTTGCAATTGCTGTCTTTCCATCACATAAGAAACACAATTAAAATCACACATGTCAATACGTTTGTTCACATGTTACATCATTAAAAACACGCTTCCTGCCATCCTCCAACCACTTCCTGTCGTCTTCTTCCTGGTTTGCACCAGTGGCAACATCCAGTTATTGATCATGAGACTTGAGTGATGCAAAAAAGTGTTTCCATTGCAGTTTTGCAAAAATAAACAAATATTGATAAGGCCAAAAACACAGTTTTTTTCAAAATTGACAGTTTCCATCAAGCAGATTTATTTTTTTTCATAATTTTATGATCAATGGAAACGCAGCTGCTGAATCCTAACCCTAACTACTGCGTTTAGACATACATTCTAATAAAAAGTTGTGTTTTATTTCTTCCATTTCTAATTCTTTACAAATTATATTACTAAATTTTTACTTTTCTGGACGCTTTAAAAATGTTATCCACAATGCCAAGAAAATTGTTGTTTATTTGAATTTTGCAATTTTTAAATATTTTATAAAAAACAAATTTCAATAGACAAAATAACCAGAAAATACAAAAAAAAAACTTTTAGTATGAAGGTTCCATTTTTTAAGGGAAAAAGCTTTTCAAACTAACCCAGCTCTGTGTGAAGAAATACTTTAGCCCCAAAACCTGAAAACTAAAGTTGGCATCAAGCATTTGTGATAACAGCAACTGGTTCATTTAAATCATTGTGGTGAAGTTTAGACCCAATTTTCTTTGGAGTTATGTTTTAACTCAGCATCACTGCAGACGTTTAAGTATGATTCGCCAGTTCAATGGAATGCCATTTCATCTTAATTGGATTAAAGTCTAGACTTTAAGTAGGACACTTCAAATTCCAAGTGTGTTTGAGTGAGAATGATGGTTAGACCTTCTCCTTCATGATGTTTAGACAGAGAGCCACATTTATGGTTCCATCAACAACAGCAGGTCATTAATTATAAAATAAAGCTAACATTTTTTAGCTTTCTAAATTGAAGTTGTTTAAAGGGAGCAGAAATAAACTTTGAAACCTAGCCTCCCTGACTAGCTGCTATTTCAACTGCAATCCATGTTTCTCAGCTGACAACAATAAATAAACTAAAACAAATTAAACCAAATTTTCACTTGTTTTTGTTGTTTGCGTACGAGCTAGTGTCAGCTCTGCAGCACAGCAGGCTGCTGCAGGACTTCAGAAAAGCTTTATTGAACTCAAACTTTTAAAGCACAAAACCACACTTCATAGATTCACTAAAGTGATACTGATTTACACTAAGATAAAGCCTAAATTGAACAGTAGTGAAAAACTAAGTGCACCCCCAATAGCCACAGATATGTGCAAAAATATTTTTTTCAATGAGGATGTTATTTCTTTTTACAACGACTGTGAGTAATGAACAAATGTGTAAGAGGTAGGAGTACCAAAACATTTCTATTTACAGTTTGCATGAACTGCTGTGTACTTTTTATAAAGTGAAAACTGTCTGTCCTTTCCTGATTGCTGTAACTGTTACCCCAACTTTCTCAACTCTCTGCTGAGATCTTCTGTCTTTGTTTCTCCTGACTGGCTTTACTCAGAGACTCCTCTACTTCAGGGACGGTACTGACTACTGATAACCAGAGTTGGATGGGACCTTGCAACATTATAAGTAGATAATATTTCCCAGGAGAGTCTGTCTCTCTAAGAGCTTTGTAATTGATGTCATTATGGGACTTTGTTAGGTGATGTAAGTATATATTACTCCTTCAGATATGAAGGCGAGGGATGCAAGCTCAACTCCTGTTGTGTCTGTCTGCTACTAAAAAGGTAGTAGTTCTTGAATCGTCCTGTTCTGTTGATGTTAGCTAAAAAAAACTTGTCATTGAAGAAACCTCCGTCACTTTCAGATAATTTATCTGGCAACATATTGAGTACTTAGTAGGAAAAAAAAATAGTGACAAAGAGACAGATAAGACACAGGACAGTGAGAACAATGCTAATTTATAACGGTCAGCTGCTAATGGCTCTAACATTAGCATCTGCTTCGTTCACTGGATATTTTCTCAGATTTGAGCCATTCTCCATAAACCAGACTGTTCTTGAAACAGTCTGGTTTATGGGGCTCTTGTACCAATACATACAAGATCTCCATAAGATGGCCATCTTATGTCAACATGTAAAAACATGCAAAGGGCTTTTTAATGCTTGTTATATTACCACTATGTTAGTATTAGACAAGCATAAAAGTTGTGATATATGTGTTAGCCAACTTATACCAGAACATTGTACACTGATTACAGATTCTTCTGATGTATCGCCTTGTGTCATGAGTTGAATGTACATTTACAACCCAACTGGTAACTCCTCCATAAAAATCAAGCCAAAAAGGCAAACTAAAGGTAAACTTTTAAGCAGCTATGAAGTCTGAATGAAAGTCTAATCTTACCGTAAAAGGATCCTTATTTTTGTCATTACTGCTTCCAAATGAAGTTCTTGTTTGGTTTGTTTTAGAAAATGAAAGTAGTTACCAAAGTATCCAATATCCTTAATCTGGGGTCGGTTTTAGAGAGTTTTTATGAGTTGTTCTTTCCTGTAATTTGAGTTTTGAGTTTGAATGTCTTCAAAAATTAAAGCCAAAGTTTTAATAGCTTCATAAATTATGAAGCTTTCAATAGTGAGTGTGGGCCAATAAGACTTGGAAGTGCTGAGAAAAAGTAAACTTAGCATGAATTCAGATGTGAGGCTTTCTGTGAATATTATACCGGAGGATGTGAGATAAATATTAAGAGCCAATAACTAAAAGTAAACAAAAAAGCAGCTTAATAAATCTGGATGCAGTGCAAGTGTCTATGCATTTATGTTAATATGTGGCTAGCTAATTAAAATTTCATATTAGAGAACATATTAGAAAAGGCCACAATATAAAACAGACAGAAACAAAGAAAAATTTATGCAAGCACTCACACATTTTCTAAACTGGTGTGTTACTATAAATGACACTTATCAGTTTAGCAAAATGATACATCTCATTCAAATGATTAAAATATTATTCAGCATTCTTTCAAGAAAAATGCTAGACAGCAAATTCTGAAATAAATCAAGAAGTCTCAGTTAAATCTCGGGTATAAACTAGAAGTCCTGATCACTCATTTCTTAAGAACCATAATGGGATAAAACTCAGTTCAGTACTTATGTTTATGTCAGCCACACACTCCACAAAGTTCATTGTCCTTATGTGCATCACAAAATCAGTTTTGGACATTGTTTTGTTGACTAAATCTGAGTGAATTAACGCTTTTTTAAAACTTTTTTCTGTCTGTATCATATGACCCCCTCTTCACTCAGCTGTCACATCCCACAATGCAGCAAGAACACTTTTTTAAGATGTTCAGCGCAAAATACTTCAGAAGCTGGCAGCATCTTTGTCCACTTTACCACTGAAATATTGAAATCTGTTACGAGCTGTATAATATGGCTGTTGTTTTGCACTGCAGCCTATTCAGGAGCCTGATTCATTTTCCTTGTCACTGATTGCCTGTAACCCCAAGATTGGAGCTGAGGAAGAATGTGAATGTTAGCTTCTGTGATTAAGCTAAACACAGTTTCCACTGTGTGTTAAAGTTTATTTGTTGCTTGAACTAAATAAATGGGCAGTCATAAGTGTTTTTAGAGGAGGTCTTGAGTATATTCAGGCTGTTGAGGTCCCTACCCCTCACAGATACCCACCAGTCTGAGGCTGACCTGCAGAAACCGGTTGGGACAAATTATCTGCTGCAGTAAGAAAAGAGAGCTTTGGAGGAAAAATAGAAAGGATTTCCTACCAAGAATGTCATTGGTTATGAAATGAAACTGCACTTTAACACTGCAGTTTTCAAGTCAAAACATGACTTTGATTTTATTAACTTTAATAAAGTATCTCTTGATGCCTATGCATAAATGAAATGGATCCATATGAGGAGAAAAGAAATCCTGAATGAGACCTTCCCATTTAAAAATAATATCTCTTCTTTATACTTTGGTTCAAAGCACAGCACTAGCTTTTTGTAATAGTGCATTTATGAGGCACACTGCAGGAAAAATGGACTATGGAAACTGCAGAGTTGTATTTAATATGCTGAAAAAATTATTTTGAAGACATGTAGTATGGACAATTTTGTAGCATCAGAAACGAAACACACAGAAGTGATAATTCAGCAGCAAACACCGACTTGTCTTTAAATTCTGTTGAAAATGTCTCAGTTGGTTTACAAGCAAATGTAGGCAGACGTCTTTCACTTTACATTGCAGAGAGGACATCCTTCTACCTGTCTCAGATCACAGTGTACTGAGATATATCTCATCTCTAATGTGGAAGGTAGTGAGGATAACCTTTCTCTGTAAACTCACATTTAGGATGTTTGAAGGAGAAAGAAACAGAAAGCTTGTCTTTAAAAGAGAACACTTAATGTCCTCAGTCTAATTTACTTATTGGAGTTCATAGTGTCCAACATTTTTCCATATATTTTGCTTCCAAAAAAGACCGATTTTGGTAATCTTTTGAAGTGCTCACTATAATAAGTTTCTTAAGGTTTCTTAGGGCCTTTCTTGTTCGTTGGGTATTGTTGGATCAGTTCCACATCCTGTGTGGGGAATATGAGCTCTTCCCTCCAGTAGAAGGTACAAATCCCCAAAACTACATTGAACTGTTTTAAATACTCTTTTGTACTCATCTCCATAAACATTTTGAATCAAAGTTTTAAACAGATGTTAGGTTGCTGGGAGGTTAGCAGTACTTTGGGTTGTGTTGTTTTTCAACTTTTGTGTATGTTGTTCAGGTTTCTAGCTGTGCATATGATGTGCACATGGATTTATTGTGTGTTTGGGCAGCTACTATTATGTAATATACACCCTGGAGTACATGACAAATTTCTCCAGGGGACAAAAAGTCCGTTCTATTCTATTGTCTCCCATTTTCAGTCCACTGACCATTTTCAATTGAATGTTTATTTTGTTTATTAAGCCACATCACTTTGACATATGAGCCTGTAAATATAAAATAAGTATTAAGTTGACATAAAACAGCATCTTGGACAAAGAGCCAATTTCAAATGGGAATTTAAGCATTTGTTCTGTAGCAGTTTGCCACAAGGACAAATTTTGTTCCTATTTCTTCAGTTAAATCTATAAAAAATTTACCAACAAGTTGATTTCTTAAGTACAATCAGCTGAAAACTTGGCATAGAGCAGATGCAGCTGAAGGATAATGGATATCTCAGGCCTGAGTTTTTTTCTGGATTTTTTTTCTCTGTGTTCTAATAAAAGACTTAAAGACGTTGTTTGTCTGTGGATGAGAATTTTGTTAGGCTTCACACGTCTTCATTTGTCTGTCACCTTTCAGCTTTCACAAATTACTTTCCACAAATTACTTTCCACATGCCATGATCAGAACCACATTTAAAAGATTACCAACAACCCTGGCTCTTTGGGATAAAAGGAAAAATGACCAATGATTTAACACTTTTTGACAGAACTATTTCTATGTAAAATCTAGTCTGGTCACAGTTTGTTTACTTGATGCATAACTATAAGGTCATAGCTAAGGTCCCTACCTTAACTATAAGCTAAAGTTACCTGCTCTTTGTGCTCCTAACTGCTTGTTTTATCACCAAGGCTTTTTGAGTTTATTAAAAACAAGTAAATTCTTATAACTTACTGAAAAGTCTGCATCCTCTGCTTTGAGATGGTCTGCGATGTACTGAACTCCCTCTATGGCTCGTTGCATAGCTGGAGAAATTGCTGGAATAGGAGTATCTTGCTGGGTGCTTGCTTCTTTGGTTGGCACTCTTGTTGGGGATTTGGCCAAATGCTCCTTAGAGACCATTTCTTTCAGCTGTCTTGGAGACCCCAGTAAGCCATCATCATGCAGACAGCAGTACTGGAAGCTCTGTGAGCGGCAGAGATGCTCAGATGTCGGTGGAGCCTGATCGTGCTGGTTGCACATTTGCTCCACGCTTTGGGAACGGCCGTTGAGGAACAGAGAACTTGGCTGTTCACTGGACAAGTTGTGAAGTGAACCCAGAGGCAAAGTCGGAGGCAAAGACAACTGAGAGGCGCACATGGTCGCAGAGTTGTGTCCGCGTAGGGAATGCTTCTCTGTGAGGACCGAGTATTTGGCGGAGGCTGATCTGTGGAAGATGTTGGTGCTGAGTGGATGGTCATTACAGTGGTCTTCTCGGGAGGAAGAAGGTGGAGACGGCGAGCAAACAAGGATTCTCGGACTGTCGGATGGAGTTTTTGGGAGCATGTTGTCTGTCTGCGTCATCTGTCTCAGCTCCGTGTCCAGACCAATCCAAAAAGCCTGCGAGTTGTTTGTTGTGGAAATCACGGTTGGGCGGTGCATCATCTCGATAAGCTTCTTGCAGTGCTGCTTTGCCGTTCCCGGTGGACGTTTCATGAAGAGGACTCGAGGAACCAAGTCCAAGAAAACTCTGCGCACCCAATGAGGCATACCATGAGTTTTGGGTGACCGGTGATGCACATTCAACACAAAGACTGTGATTATGATGGAGAGTGTGACAAAGACCATGGTGAACAGCAGGTATTCACCAATCAGGGGGATCACCAGTGACGTGGACGGGATAATCTCTGTGATTAGCAAGAGAAACACGGTTAGGGACAGTAGAACCGAAATACATAAGGTGATCTTCTCTCCGCACTGGGATGGCAAATAAAACACCAGAACAGTCAAACAGGAGATGAGCAGACAGGGGATGATCAGGTTGATGGTGTAGAATAAGGGGAGCCTCCGAATTATGAAGTAGTAAGTGATATCTGCGTAGATCTCCGTACAACACTCGTACTTTTTCGTGTTGTACTTGCCCACTGCATTGACGATGACCCACTCGCCGCTCTCCCAGTAGTCCATCTGGTCCACATTGCTAGCCATGCTGATCAGGTCGATCTTGGCTCGGTCATAGGTCCAGGAGCCAAACTTCATCTTGCAGCTCTGCTGGTCGAAGGGAAAAAATGTGACGTCTATGCTGCACGATGACTTGTAAATGGCTGGAGGCGTCCACTTTATTTGACCGTCATAGAACAGGTGGGCTTTGGTGAGGTGAGTCACAGCAAAGTCGCCGTCCGCGCTGAAAAAGAAAGGGGCATAAGGGAAAGATGTTTATCTCTTTGCCATGATGATAAAACATAATGTGTGTTGAGCTGGGACATTAGGTCAAAGTACATTTTGGATTGGTTGAGGTTTTACCAATTCTCAACCGCATCTCCACTGGATTAAAAAAATAAGTATAATGGAAATAGCTACATTGTTACATTTGAAATTTCATACAATAGGTCCAAATAATGGCAAACTTAGTTATTTGTTTTTATTCATTTAAATAGGATTTGCTGTGATTGTGAAAACAAATTCATGAGTGTTGAAGAAACAACACAATATATTGATGTTCCACGTCAATAGTTAAATAATTTTGTAATTAAATTATTAATGCATATGACAAAATATTATAAAACTACAAATTTAGATAATGGGTTTAAATTTTTGTTGTTTGATAAGTAGGCACACAAAAAACTCATCTAAAGAAAAAAAAAAGTTATCAGTAAATAATTCAAAATGTTGTTTTGATGACAGAGCTTTGATCTGGCGGAGCAGCAGCTGTTCAACTCTCCTTTCTTTAATTATCTCCCTTCAGTTTATTTGGCTAATCTCTTTGTGGACACTAAAGCTTTCATTTCATTGCAGATGTGCCATCACACATCGGAGCACCATACACACCCCATCATCTGAGTCATCTGAAAAATACATCTGTCAAATGCTCATCCTACATAAGAGCATTTTATAGTATGAAAAAAATATACATATTTTGTTGGTCTCTTGGTATCTCAGCCACAGCAAGTTGTGCTCTGCATGATAGATTTTTTATCTTAAAATCCATTTTTTATTCTTTTTATCTGTATTTCCATTACAAATGGGAGCAAAACTTTAGTATAATTAAACATAATTTTGCAATTGCAGCATTTCCATTAAACAAGAAACGCAATTTCAAATCAGAAAATGAATAAGTTTATTCATGCAATAAGCCATTAAAAAAACGTGCTGCACCATCATCGCCATCCTCCTCTAATCACTTCCTGTTGTCTTCTTCTTGGTTTGTGCTAGAGGTAACATCTGGTTATTGATCATGTGACTCACATAGCTAAATGTAGCTAAATTACAGCGCTCCCAACCAAAAAAAACCAATTAGAGCCAAAGGGAGGGTCTTAACGCTGTCAATCAGACTCATGTGCACGCTGCTTAATCTGTTAATGGCACAGAAATGTCTTGTTGTTACAATAAAACTGTTCAGTTGTTGTTATTTGTGACCATGCTAACTAGTAAGACCCACCTCCTGGCTCTGATTGGCTGATTCTGGTTAGCCCTTGGAGAAGGCAGAAGAGCTTGATATTTTTCACAAATGATCTGACACAACATAATGACAGTTTTAACAATTATGTTGATAAATATATTTTGAAGTTAGTTGAATAGGTGTTTGGTTTGTCCTGACTGAGACATCCCTATTGCTTTTTAAAAATAAATAAGGATTGAAATATTATGAAGAAAATCTTCAAATTGGTTGCCCTGCTGTTTCAATTAAAACTACAATTATGTATAACATGATTTTTGTTCCTGGAGCAGTTTTTTTTTTTTTTTTAATTTTGTTAACCTCCTTGATTTTGAAGCAAATGAACCCGTTTCACCACAGACACCATATCTGCTGCTGCCGCCTTAGACACAGTCAATTACAGTTCATCCCTCACTCCTAACAGCATGTATTACTTTGTAAGCTTTTCCATTAAAGCTGACCTGGTTTGCATTTATTTCCACCAAACTACTTTGTGAAACTGGCAAACGACAAGGAAAGAGATCCATCACGTTTTCCTCCCATTACGCCATCTGTTTGGAGTTAAGTCGTCAAAATCTGGAAGTGACTTGACACGTGATTTTGAAAATGGTGACAGAGGAGTGTTTCTAGGTTATCTGCTGAAATTGATCCGTACTTGTTGTAGAGGACGATGTCAGGTCTCCAGATGATCTCTGACGGGATGCGTATTGACGTGACGTTTTCGTATTCCTCCGGGTTCCAACGGAGTTTGTAGTCGTTCCATTCCTGCGGAAAAACATCCATTATGTTCATGCATTGCCGTTTTATATCAGCATTGTTGGAAAAATATTAGCTTATTATGCTAGTTTTAATGTTACTTATAAACTCATATTACATGCTTAAAATATTAGACAAAATAACATTGTTTTGTATAGGTTAAAACTATACTCAGGCTTCAATTAATATAATTTGATCAGTGGGATACTT
>CAEGAE010075255.1:0-11688 GCA_903067095.1 Girardinus metallicus
CTGTTAAGCTTTTCCTACCACCTAGGACAATAAGATATGATCTAAAAAAACAGCGTTTTATATATATATATTTAAGACCCTGCTGTACCTTCTGTCTTAAACTCACCCTTGTTTTTCCCAATTTCACCAGGGGCCAGTTTGAATAGAGTAGACTGAAAGACAAGGTTGTCTGAGATGTGCAATGATAAGCTGTAAATATCAGTCTGCCAGGATGCACCTTCTAAATAATAAGCAAGCTTAAGACATAGGATTCAAACAGAGAACTGATCAACTTCTGTCACCTTCGAACAGGTATCCCATCCATTTGCGCATCAAGAGCTGCTGTGTGAACGTAGAGTAGAACAAGAAACGATAGTACTAACTGAACGCCATACTGCTGTTATATTGAACACCTCTCTTTCAATTATCTATTTAATTATACAAACTCAGAAGCATGCATGTCACATTGATTGTGTCTATTAGTTTTCTATTATTAACAAAAAACATTTATGCCGACATGCCTACAGACAGTATATACATGCAAGAGTTACGTAAATGTATTCATAACAAACTGTCACAATGCATCCAGAAGAGGAGTGTTATTGCTTTGTTGTTGATGGTCACTCTTAGCTAAATTTAGTTGATAAAGAAATATTACTACGGCTGCAGTGATTGCAGTTTCCTGACCGATCGCAGATTGCCAATCTTTAAAAAGCCTGACCTGACAATTCTGACTTTGACTGTTACAGATGTTTTGGTTTTTTTTATCATCAGAAATGTTGCTAAATATAAGAAGAAAGTCACTGAGTTGGCAACAGTAAAGTGGCTATTGTTATTTTCAAACTGCCAGATATGACCTGATGTGGCTGGTCTGCCTGTCGAACCTCTCTCTTTGGCCAGCGCAAAAGGGGACAGTGGTTCATTTTCAGATTTTTGCCGAGGTAGATGAGATCGTTGGATAAGATTAGCTGCGCATGCAAGTATCAGCAAATATATTGGCTGACCGATTTATTGGTGCAACCCTAAATATTTGAATTTTAAAAATATAATAGCTTTGCATTATGTATTATGAAGGTGGTAATATGTTTTATCAAAATATATTTCTGAAGGACATTTGTACAAAAACTGAAAAAACTGATGCAACATCCAATGTTTTATTTATATTATACATTATATTTAATGCAAGAAAGAATGGTAATAAATGCATACTTCCAAGAAGAATTACAAATGTTACACTTTTCCATTTCATGATACAGAACCCAAAGCACTTCAGCTGAGATGAACTCACCTATTTCCAAACTGATTGAGAGTGAGAGAAAACTGTCCAAGAGAATAAAAAAGTTAAGACGTGATGCTTTCCCTTCTTTCTAAAACTCACCCTGCTGTCTGGGTTTGAGGTCATTTTTTTTCCACAGTTCTCCTCTCAAAGGGATGTTAGAGAACAGATCTTACAGAACCGAGACTCAGTGTTGTCAGGGTTGTCATTGTTTGCTTTCATGTAGTAAAAGACGCACATGCTGAGTGAAGTCATTTTGACACTGGAGTTACAAGTCATATTAGTCAACTTCAGTACTCCAGAGACTTTTCAGCTTATATTTGAATGCCTATTTAATGCAGATTTTTCTATCCGTTTTTATATATATAAAAATAACTTTTTTCCTGCAGTCATGAAAGTAGACATTTGTACTGTGCTGAACTACACCCTGTGTGTAAGTAATGGACTGCATTTATAGCACCCAAGGACATGTCAACCTGCAGTGGTGGAAGCTGGAATAAAACCAACAGCCTCCTAACTGTCAGACAATTACTTCTCTCTGAGCCCCAGGGATACACTACAAAATAAGAGACTAACATCTACATTCTGAAAATGTTTTTTTAATAAAAAAAGCTAAAAATTTTTTTTTTTCTAAAATGTTTCTTGCAAAATATCTGTGAACAAAACCTGTCTGTTGACCATAGCTGAGACTTGTAGGGGATTACATAATTTCCCTTACTGTCATTATGTTGGTACATCTGCTCTGATATTGTGAAGAACTAACTGTGGAAATAATAAGATCTAGATTTACCTGTTTGTCTACATTTCAGTCCTCTCTCTTCATCCTCTCACAATGAGATACAAAATGCAAGAGGCTAAAACAAGTTTTCTTGTAAGGTTGACTACTGTCTTCTGTGTGACCATCACTAATCACTGATCAATAAAATAACTTAGAGCATTGTGATCTGCAAATATATTTATATCATAAACAAATAAACAAAAATAAACAACTGGGAAGATAAATGCTGGAGTCACAATACTTTGACATTTTGCAACAAATATTTTGGGATTAATGTTGTATTTTCCTTGATGAAGACGATGACCAAGTGTTTTCTACTTGCCTGCCATGTCTGTTGTGAACCTATATGAACTTAAATTATGAAAGCTTTTAAAATTCCTGAAATCAGGGCTTCCTAAATCCAGTCCTCCAGAGCTACTGTCCTGCTTGAACACATGTGAATCAAATGGCTGAATTCTGGCATGAGTACTTGGTCTTTCAGCTCTGGAGATGCCTGGTAACCAGCCATTCATTTCAGGTATGTTGGAGAAAGAGAAAGAATGCACTTAGAAGTTGCTGGATAGTAGCTCTTACCTCAAATAATAGTTATTTAATTATAAGATGAAAAAGGAAAAAGAACATGTTGTAGCTCTTATCATTTTCTTGACATTCTCAATTCGTCTTTTTACTTTTTATGTCCCATTTATCTCCCTCGCTGATACAGCATCTTTACATTCTGTTTGTTCACCTTCTTTTTTTTGTACTCAGTTCTTCAATCCATGCCAACTCTGCTGACATCTTACATTACTCTATCAGCAATAGTCGTTGCTGTTGGACCGATTCCCAGTACCGGACGTCCTCCAAGGGGAGAGTCTATATGTCACAGCAGATTAATGCCTTGCTCACTGACTGATCAACTCCCACCGGCCTGAAATCCAAGTGTACCATGGCATGACCCAGATAGGGAGGTGATGCTATTCCAAGTCATTGCCACTCAGGTGGTCCACAACGAAAACCACTGATCCATACATTTAATCAGTGTAAAGTGGCAAGATGATACTGTGTAAGGCTTTGACAGGTCTGTGAGTGGTAAGGTGCCAGGAGTGGAAGGTAATCAAACTAAGTGGCTCTATATGAAGAAAGAAAATGGTATGGTCACCTCTTGTTGGATTTAACTATAAGAGCAATGCAGAAATTATGTCTTAAGTGAATGCATACGAGCAAATTCTTTAAAACAATATATTCAGCTATAAAGGTTTACCCAAATTTATGGGCATGGCTGTCTCACAATATGAGCACTCAGAGTCTACATATTCAAAGCTATTGATACTAATGAATTTTAAGAGGGGAAAAGGGAGAGCCAATGAGTGACACAAAGGCTATCTATGGATGTTTCATAAATCATTAACTTATTACCTATATGACGGTATTCACTTGTCTTTTCCATTCAGTGTCTGGATGGTGTAGTTTTCTAAGATACAGGAAACACATGTACATGCTTAAATTTGTTGCAAAATTACAATCTCGGCGCAATCTGTCTCTTCAAGGCCTTCGTTAACCATAAAGGGAAGTGACACGGAAAACATGAAAACTCTTGTATCTAGAAGGTAGTGGTAATAATAAAATAATAGGGGGTCATCTGTAATCGTCTTTTTCCTCAAGATGATGATGTCTTTTCAAACTCAATTACACATTAGAGAGACAATTTCATCCTTTATCTATCACACTTCATCAACTAGGGTTTGGCTGCCTACCCTATCCTCCTCATTAGCAATCACTCCATCACTCACTAATAATAGCCTATCATCACTGTCTCAATGACTAAAGTTGCAACAGGGGAGAATAAAATATTAACTTACGATATTAACCCAGGGTCGTACTTTAACATTGTGGGTTTAGTTCAGACTCATTAAAATATATCCATAAATCAAACAAGAGTATTTTGAAAAGACAACCGAGGTCAGAAAATAATTAATAAAACCAAATATGGAAGTAATAAAGCCACAAAAAAGATATATTTCATTTATAACTGAAAACCTCAAAAGGTATGATATCAGCACAAAAAAACTGATAGTTTCAAAACAGTTTAACATGTAAACAGAAAGCAATAAGGGGAAAAAAGGGTGAAATAGGGAAACCTGAAGCAGTCCTTTGGTTGTTGTGGTTCACTATTACCAAATGGATGCTGACTGCCTGCAGTCAGGACCAATACACCATCCATAAGGGTTCATTTAGCTCAAATTTACTTTGCTTCTGGTGTGACGAACGGTCACTAGTCTTAGCAGCCTAAATCAGTTCACTTTCACATAGCTCTTCAGGCTTGCCTGCCAAAGTCAGAGGTGCATGCAATGAATGTCACATCCCCACTCCTCATGTCCCCTCACATTATCTACACAGACGCCATGGCAAATAGCTGGCTTGAGGTTACAGACAAGGGTCCTCTATTTGTATTCATGACAGCATTTGCTCAATTGAACTGCCACATAAGAAACATGTACTTAGACCTCTTTAATGGCAATTATATCATGAGGAGAGCCTTGTCTTGCACATTGAAAGACAAACATACACAGTCATATGTGCGAAATATTAAAATGAAAGTATTATGTACTTTCCAGGAACATAGGGTCATTTTATAGCACAGCCGAGGAATTATGTTTCCGTCAATTGTTATACAAATGCTAATGCAAATATGACTTAAAAAAAAATTGACTTCTTCATTTAATGCCTTGAACCCTGACCTATGTGTCTTTAAAATATGTTGCTCTTTCTTAAACTCCACCTTCAGGATGTCATCAAAAAAAATCACTCCCCCTTTAACAACATATTGGCCAGCATTTCACAGAGAAATAGATGGTGTAATGAGCTCAACAGATGCACACTTCCACCAGCTGTTTGTTAATTGCTGCTGTCTAGCCTGAAGGAGCTGAGTGGGAGACTCGCGAGGGAGGGGAGCTCTGTGAGGCAGAAGCTCGAAAGCTTGGAAACTGCAGCTCCGAGGCGGAGCTGTGCCTCGAAGGTGGCACTCGGCCCACCCAGGCATTTTGCACAGCTGAATGGTTGCCATGGGAAACTCCATAACAAAGGCTCACAAGACAGAAGTTCACAGACTTGTTGCAGGAAGAGATCAGCACTTCATATTGAGCTGAGCGTTGGTGTAAACATCACTGGGGAGTTGACCACAGCTGCTGCATGCTCACGTCCCGCCTACAATAGTGAGGAATAGACCATATAGTGGAAAAGCTCACTCCCTGGGGTAGAAGCGAACTGCACATTAACTGGTTAGTGCTCGACTTGCCAAAGGAAAAGTGCCAGTAGGAGCCAGAAAAGTTTCAAAGCTAAGCTCTCCATTGACACATTATGCATGCCCCCTTGAACTCACTCTGCAGGTCATTCTCTTCTTGGGCTCTCCTGCCTCTCCACCGTATTTGCGATAGTAAGCACAGACACTAGCAGGTTAAACTTAACAGGTCCCCTAGTTATGTGTAAGAGGTAGGCCTGTCTCGATAAGCAATAAATCAATTAATCGCTTGATAATTTAAAATAAGGATGATAATTTCTGGTTGCTAGCTTTTTTGTTTTTGTCGTGTCTTTCTCTTTTTTCTACCAAAGACACTGGGTGACAAAAAAGTTTACTTCAGTACATTGACTGACTCCTCCTCTTGTCGTTTCCTTTGAGTAATGTGCTCGGGGAGCAACAAATGACATCTAAAAGCATCAGTTTTCCATCACTCAGGATGAAACCAACACATGGAATGCAATAGCAAGTTTAGTGACAAGAATTGAACATTGTTCAACTTTCTTGTGTCGCATAGCTAGCCTGCGTTTGCATGTCCACATGCACAAATTTTACTGGCCACTTGGCTGGAACAGAGCAAGCGACTGGCACCTCATCATGCAAGTTCCATAGGAAATTAATGGAGAGTAAGTGATGTTGTCTTCCATGTGTTGAGCCCAGAAGGAAGAGTGAACTCTTGCATCAGTTACCAGCCATGCTCATGGTCTCACACAAACGTGTGTAGCATGAAAGCCCCATGTGGAGGAGCAAACCAGGGAAACGCTGGTTTAAAAGACGTACATGACAGCTGCTGCTGGGAGAACCATGGAGATGTCATTTATCATGTATGAACCAGTATGTTGCATTTGTTGTAAAATAGTGGCAACTAAACACAGCAATACAAGGCCAGAAGCCCAGACCCCATAAAAAGAAGTCCTGTTTTTGGATTAAAAATTAAGAGTTTATTGAGTTTAGGTTAAGAGTTAGGCGTGTTCTGGTTTAGATTTAGGGCAAAGGTCAGGGTTAGGCTATAGAAATGAATGAAAAATTAATGGAAGTCAATGCAAAGTCCTTGTGAAGACAGAAGGCGTACTGTGTGTGCATGCAATTATTTTAGTTTTTGCTTCCAACAGGCAACAATTTGTTTTCTAACTATCATTTCCTCTGCATCTAGGAGCTTCTGGCAGGTGTGGTTTCACCCTTGGCAGTGACATCCTCTTTGTGAGTGATGCATACAGTTTTTAATTTGGGTTATTTTCCAGTGTGTGAACATTGGTGTGCTACATGAGTGACCTGGCGGTGGCTGGGATATCAACTCATCTTTAGTTTGCTTCGCTCTCTATTTTGAAACGGTTATAGTTGTAAAACCAAGTGATAACAAAAACTTTTTGTATGGATGGAGCCACGACTCTTGTCTTCTTGAGTGAAACGAACACGAATACGGAGAACTGTTTCATTCAAAGTTAAATAAATAAATACTGTGTGGGGGCAGATTATAAGCCCTCATAGTTTGGATGTTACACCGAACTGAGTTTGGTGTAACAAACCAAACACTAAAGTTTGTTGTTTCTCTGCTCACTTCCCTCAGAACATTCCAGTTCCACGGAAAACAACTCTGCCTCCTCATGTGAATATCAGAACATAACATAAGAACACCTTGAAATAAGGAGTTAAATATGTAGCCTCAAGATTCAATGCTGGCACAATTCCTAATCAAAATGCAAAAGCTCCCACAAGCTCAGGTTACAACAGAAAATATGACTAGTTACCATAACTACACAGATGATACACAACTCTACATTACGATGTCACCGGGTGACTCTGAACCCATCCACGCATTGAACAGATGCTTAGAGCAAATCAGTGCATGGATGTGCCATCCATTTCTCCAGCTGAACAGAAACAAAACTGAAGTTATCTTTGGATTTGTTGTTTTGAAAATATTGTTTAAATTAATTTGTCTAACTTTTTTTTCTATCCATCCAAATTAAATTAGTTTTTTTTTTTTTTTCTTATTGTGGGTCTCCATTTTACTTAAGCAAAATGATGAAACTGCCTCTCTAAGTATTCATAGTGCTGGACTCCTTCTTGCTGGCGTCACAAAGGTTACTTCAGCTCAAGCTTCGTAATAATTCATTTCCTGCTCACTAGGAACATAGACATGGATTGGAGGAGTAGATTATGTGGATTCATTTTCTTCTAACCTGCTGGATGGGAAAGAGAACTTTTAAAATCTTCAAAGTATAAGCAAAAAGTTTAGGTTCAGTTGTTTGTGTAGCTAACAATCTTTACTTATGCCTGAAACTGAGATGTGTGACGTTGCAGTCCAGCCTTTCCAGAAATCCACTGCTGTTCAACATCAATGAGCAGTTCACCTTTTGGCAGATAAACCCAGCAATTTTACCACTTGCTCTTATAGAGAGCCCTCCAGGTGTCCATCCAGCTCGCCTGGTTTGTTTGGACCATTCCCTGGTCATTGTTTTGAATCTGAGACTGATCACCTTAAAGACCAAACCTTTTCTTTTCTTTTTTAAGTGTCTGGTCAGATCAATTAGTCTTGAAGTTATTTTTTCCACCCCTGTTTTAATGGTTCATTAGTTTGATTCTTGATTATTCATTATCTTTGGATTGAATAATTGGTTGTGTAGGTGTAGAGCTTATTGACTGAATATTTTAATAGTAAGATTGAGCTATTTTGTTCATAAATTCTCATACTTTATTGGAGTACTGATGTCCATTAATGCTGAATTCATCTCTTTATAAGAAACTGAAGATGTTTGGCTTATTATTCTTGTGAAGCCTCAACTCCTTTTTACTAAAAGAAACTTCAGCTCTATTAAAATATTAATGAATAATAAATTATTAAATGTAATTATTAATAGTTAAGATAAACATTGATGCAATTCCTGTTGCCTAACAACCCTTTCATTTATGTGATGTTGACATTTGCTTTGCTTTGTTCTCAGGTATTAGTCTTTACGGAGTGCAAGTTGTAATCTGTGATTTTCACTCCAGGATGTGGCTGGAGACGACCAAATGCACTTCACAAACACTTAACTTCTTTTTCAGAAAAGCCATTAACATTGTCTGCCCTTCTTTATAGTGATGTAAAAAATGACTCAATTGTGACATTTCAAATGCTTTTGAAGTGGATTTTTTCCCTAATTTGTTTTCCCTGTCATGTTCCAAAACAACACTACTTGCTCATCCAAATGCAGGTCAAAAGTTTGCAGAGTACTCAACCTTTTTTTTTTTTTTTTTTTTTTTTCAAAGCAACTTAAATTTTATAGATGAGACATCACACCAACCACAGACTCTATCTTTGATTCACACAAGGTCGAGCTACTCTTCCTTCCTGTAGATTACTCTTCTTAGGCTTCAGCCCTCAACCCCCCTCTTTCTGTGTAGCTGCTCACTTCTTTCCTTCTGACTTTGCAGTCTTCTCAAACTGCTCTCTTCATTTGCACCCTGGCTCATTTTCTTCAGCCTCGGTTCATCCCTGGTGACATCACCTGATTGACATTAATGATGGCACAGAATAGAAAGGTTAATTAAGACCAAATGCTCCCATCCCATTCTTTAATACCATCTGCTCAACAAAACTAATCCATCAGTATTCTAACCCGAGGTAAAACAAAAAGAAAAATGAGTGAAAAAGTATGAGTGGAAAAGTATTAGTAATTTCGATCTATGGTCTTTGTCTTTTGTAACAAAATATACTTTCTAAAACATGCCATGATTCCTGCTTTGTATTTTTATATCAGACTTTATTTTGTTTTTTGCATACATTTTATAAGGTTCAATATCAGGGCTGGTATAAGAAGAACATTAAACATACATAATAAAAAAGCACTAACATGATATTTTATTCCTCTGCATAGGACACTTTATATTGCCGTTCCAAAACTTGCTTGCATCAGTACATTTGTCATAACCTTAAGATAGAAAAATTAGAAAACTAATAACAGTAACAAGTATTCCAAAATGCTCTACATCAGCAGTTCTCAATGTCCAGTCACCAGTACAGATTGAATGACAAGTCAATCTGGATCCAGTCTACACTCTATAATTAGCTGAGGCTCAATCCACAGCCATATGGGAGAAGGGTTGCTACATTGCTCAATAATTACAATGTTCAAATTAAAGTTACTGGTTAATAAATCAGGATAACTACTCTATGTAAGTTTTTTTCCCCACATACAATTAACTGAAACAGTAAAACAAACATGTTAAATATTTATCATAATATATATATATAGTTATATCAAAATATATCAGTCAGCTTTTGCAAATATATCCCTTTGCAAAGGCTCTCAAGAGAGAAAGATACATGTTTGCTGAAGTCTTTAGCTACCTTCTAAACCTAGTGACAATTAAGTGTAGAGAAATTTTCAAATAATATTGAGTGCTGTGAGTTAGGTAAAGGATCACATGTTGGTGCAGTTGTTGGCATTGCTGATTTGCAGCAACAAGGCCCTGGAATCAAATCTGGGCTTAGGATGTTTCTGCAAGGAGTTTGCATGTTTTCTCAAACCATGTGTGGTTTCCCTCAGGGTAAACCATTCAACACTCTAGAAATGTGCTTGATAAGTTAATTGGAAACTCTAAATTGGCCTGTGTGTTTCTTTGTTGTTCTGAAATGGACAACAAAATTCAACCAACTTGGGATCAACAACTGATGGTATAAAGTACTATTTATTTTTATTGAAAGTTGTTAATACATTTGTGAAGCATTATATCCTATCAAACTGTTCTGGCATTTGATTATTTTTAGACTGTTTTTAGATTGATTTGTTAAACCTGAACACTAATTTTGAGAACTGATAATCTACTGTATGTTTAAATTTTAATTTGCTGTTTGTACTCAAAGCAGTTTTGATGTTTTTGGGCTTTTTTCTACCCACTGTGTAGTAAAGCTATTTTAATTTATAATAACATGAGAGAAATTAATAGGCTTGTTGACTCTTCATTGTGTAGCTGCCAGGTTAAGCAGTCCAAACAAGGAAGCTGAGTGCAAAACTCTAGCAAGCTACGCATCAACTTTGTTGCAGTAAAATACATAAACAAAGTGATTTTAAAAAAGCATCTAAATGTGGAGACTGGAGGGGGTTTAAAATTTTCTTTATCTTTACTTTCATTTTCTCTCAGTCTTTATCTCTACTGAGATTCTCCGCTTTGATCTCTGAACCTGTAAAATTCATACTTGACAGTAGAAGAAGAGAAGACTGTTGTGGAAAGGCAAAGTGAGGGGGTGAGTGGAGGATTAGATATGCAGAACATGGACGTCAAGGGCAGAGGAGGCAGATACAGCTGGAGGCAGCCTATCTGAATATGGGTGGCTTTGGAGCTGCTCCTAAACCAAACAACCATGTTTAAAATGATGAAACGATACTGTGGACACTTGTTAATGCATCAGGAACAATTCTAATTCTGAGTACATCACAGCTACAGCTACAGACACACTATTACATTGTGTTATTCATTAGTATGCTAACGATCTTAAATATGTAAATAAACAAGTAAAGTTTTTTTTACAAAGTGCCTTTTACAGACAGAAAGCCACAAAGCATTCTACAACATAAGTTACATTTATTCATCTTCATCAAGAGTCTAATATGGAATCATATCCTACTATGTCACTGTCACCAGGTGGGGACAACACAAAGCACAATTGGCCTACGTTTTACCTAATGGAGTACAATGATGCTGTCAAGTGTATATTCCTTGGTCAGTATAAACTTAGATTAATTTCAAGTTTTAGTAACATTTTTATGTGTATAAATATACATTTTGATTTATTGAACTGTGGCATGTCTGGCTTTCTACACATGCTGCAGTCCAAACCGCTACAGTAATTTAGGCTGCTGTTTATGTGATAAGTTCAGATTTGAGCACCTGATCCAGAGCGGAGGGACCATATTTTCTTCTTCCTATATCTCTGAGTTCATTAAACTGACCCAGTGCAGCAACGTCAGAGGCTGTTTCTCCGGCCAAAGCATGAGGAGGGGGAAGACAAGTTCAGACCCATTGTAAAGTCGAATCAGAGAAAAAAAAAAAAAAAAAAAAAAACATGCGCTCTGTGTTTCACACGGACCTAACAGAAGGACGGACAAGGAAGAAAAAAAAATGGAAAAAGCCAAACAATGAGGACAGGAGTTTGATCAGAGATCCTGGTCAACTTGTGCAGATCTGGATAAAACTGAATCTGTAGACGGGCGGAGAGGCAGCCGGTAAGACAAGCCGTACCGTTAGGAGATCGGACTGCAAGATTGTGTATGTTTAGCTTTGCGATTGCGCATGTTTAGCTTTGCCGGCTCATTAACGCTAATTAACAGCAGCGTCTGAATTGAAGCGGTGGATTGCGGCGGTGAAGTTTGGCATTGACTGATTTTTATGATCAAA
>CAEGAE010075269.1:0-10465 GCA_903067095.1 Girardinus metallicus
TTTGTATGAAAATAAATATTTTAAAAATGTCAACATTATCTTAAATCATTTGTGTCTTCACAACTTTAAATCAATATCGAATCGAATCGAATCGCAACAGCAATAATCAAAACCGAATCGAATCGTGAGGTTCCTAACAATACCCAGCCCTAAAGTCCATTATAAAACATTGATAAAAAGTACTAGCTCCTCTGGCAGCTCTTTTCACTTAAAAATGTGAAATGAAAAAAGGGAAAAATGATATAAATGAAGAAAGAAATCTGCCAGAGGAAATAGTACTTTTAGTCAATATTCAAGAATTACTGACTTAAAACAAGTACCTATGTCTTCTTAAAAGTTTACCAGTAAGTTTGTTTTGTCGTATTAAGAATCTTAGTATATTGAGATATCTGCATGTGAAACTAGACAAAAAAGTCTGTAAAATGTGGTTTTTGCCGTGTATTCACAGCTCGTTGGTTGCACTGGTTTTTGATTTGGGTGTCAGAGTAAACGCCACATTTTTTACATTTTCATTTAAAACAAATTGCATGAACAATAAACAATTTTGTTTTCAGTCCACAATCATGTCTTGGTCTATTAAATATAATTCCATTGAAACATATCGAAGTTTGCCACTGTGACGTTGTAAAACTGAAAAAAGTTATCACTTCAGGTAGCGCACTTTTCAGCGATCTTTCTGTAATCAGACTAACCTGGGTTGGGGCTGGTGGTGCTTGGTGTGGTTATTGTGTTAACAGGACCTCCTTTCTTGGTGCCAGGTGCTACTATGCTGTCATTTGCCCAGCTGACCATCCAGCTGTCGGAGGTGGGCGCATCGGGGGCTGGGGAGAAAGACATGCGACTTGTTGGCGGTAGAGAGGCGGGCGGCTGCTGCTCTTCCCTCTGCAGTTGTTCCAGGCACTCAGCCAGCTTGGTGTGGCCACGAGAGCGAGCAATTGACAGGGGCAGGCGACCCAGGGAGTCTGGGATGGCAAGGGCCCGCCTGTCCCATTTATACAGGACGACTGCTGCCTCCAGATGACCAAGCGCACATGCCCACATCTGGATTGTAAACAGACAAAAGAACAGCAGCAAACAAGTCAGGAAAAATTGTAATCTATAAACTTTTTCCACAAAGGGAAAGCCCTGCTACTCACCAGAGGCGTGCAGGAAAAGTGATCAACATTCAGAGGGTCCACTTCCAGCTCCAAGTCAATACTATCAGCATGCTTAGTGCTGCACAAGAGAGAGAAAATTATATTTGTTGCACTATTATGATGAATTACAGTGGCGGTTACAGAGCATGCTAGATAATTTCATTCTCACCGCCATTTGATGAGAGTCTGAATGAGGGTGGCGTAGCCCTGGCCAGCAGCCAGGTGAAGGAGTGTCATCCCTCTGAAGGTCTTGGAGTGGATTAAATGTTTGGACTTGGCCCAGCAAGCTCTGCTCATCATCTTCTCACAGACCACTACAACACGGCTCTCAAAGGAGCTGCTGGCCTGCGTCTGGCCAGATGCACACTCAAAAACAAAACACAAACTGCTGTTAAAAAAAGATTTCGTTTTATGCAGTATTTGTATCAATAAGTGGTAGAAAAGCTTAATGAATGCGCTGGGTTCTGCCACGTGCAACAATAATTGTCCGGCATGTTGAGGCTTTTTACCTGTGACTGACTGTTGTTCCCTCCTCCGGCCCCTCCTCCACCGCCTCCTCCTACTCCTCCCCCACCTCCACCTCCTCCTCCTGCTCCTCCTCCAGTGCCACCACTGCCCGCACTGCTTGTCTGCTGGTGGCTGGCCATCTCCGCCATCCTCCTCTCCATCTGCTCCAAGCGCTCCAGGATTGACATTCTGAACTGGTTATCTGGGCAGAAAGTGGGAGACAGAAGAAGAACGCATCAGCATCAGCTGTGAGGAAACAAAAATGTCAGTATGCTCATTCTAGCACAAAGAGGCCTTAATCCTGACAACGCAAATATGGACCTCAAGCTGCACCAATATGGTGCTTTGAGGAGTTTTAGGGATGTTACAGTGACAACAGGAAGCTTACAATCATCCATTTAGGAGCAAATGTCCAATTTCATTTTACAGAGGAAGCAAAGTTGATTAAGCTACTATGCAACAATAACCATTTCATAAATAACCTGTCCAGTGAAAATGAAAATGCTATCGATGAGAAACTTTAAAAAAAATAATTACATTAGTAAAATGATAGAGTGCCCACGGACAGCTCCGATTTGATCTTTCATGTACAACAGCTTTATAAAAAAATTATAAAAACAGATGAATTTCCAAGTTTTTATAAATGTGAAAAGTCTGAATATTTACTATTGCTTACATAAGGGATGGATAATAAATCAATGACAATAGTATGATAATGACATGTGATCAATAGCAACAGAAAGTACGTTAGATAGAACGTTCAGCTATCTCACTTACTCTTTGGTTACCTAGCAACTCACTCACTCTCTGGTTACCTAGCAACAACCTGTTGAGTAACTTGAGCAGCAACAGTTTCAGGTTTTGCCACTGTGCCTCATAGCTTAAAAAATTTGAAAATGGCATTGAGTGAAAGAAGAAATTGAGTAGAACAGCATGAGAGGAAATGGTGAACTTTAAACCAAAATCTAATAATTATCAATATTGACTAAAATAAAAACAATTTCAGTCATGTTGCTCAGTCCTAACAAGCATTTAGAGTTATTGTGTTGAACTCTAAATGCCTTTTTATTAAATTAAATATTTTTTTAATCAGATAAAAATATTTTTAACATTTAATTCCTAGTTTTAAAACAGTCTATAATTGCAGAGTGGAATAAGCATTGTTTGTCATTGTTGTTACATTTGCTTGATTAAATCAGATGACAGTACACCTTTGATTAACAATTGCTTTTAAAGTTTAATTTCATTGATTACTGGCCCTGTTAATTATTAAAAAAAATACTGACTTTATTAGTGTTGACTCTAAATAATATTGAAATACTGCGAAATACTGAGAAATCTCCTCGGTTTTTGCATAAATGGGAAAAATCACTTAAGGAAAAGAAAAAGAATAGAAAAAGATATACTTTTGATAGATTACACAACCGATTAATTTTTGAACGTTAAAAAAAATTTGACCAAAGTTAGTCACACTAGACATCCCATCAGTCAATTGTAAATGACTTTCTACATTACACCTCTTTCACAGAGCTGTTAGGCTCCAGGGCACGCACAAAATTTGAAAGACAGCCCACTTCAGACAAGACTCTAGAGATACCATTCTACTGAAGGTCTTTTCCAGCTGATTAGATACAACCCATTATGGCCCTGTTCCCTGCACCTGTTTGGAAAAGAGATTAAGAAGCTGACAGGACAACATAAATCAAAACCTATACAGCTATCTCAGGTCCTTGGAAAAAAACAACCTTTTCCCACATCAAGATGGATGGAGGCGCATTTGATGACAGGAATAGAGGTCTGTGGCAATGAGAGTGGTTCTGCTGCCACAGACCTGACATCTGCGCAACAAAAAACTATATTTTTATAATACGACAAAATTTACAAAAATGCCAATAAATCTGATCATATATTGATTCTATATACAAGTGAGAGATTTTAAGAACTAACGTTCGACCTAGATTTCCCCGCCATTGACTGCGGTGTCATTTTTCATCAGCCTTTACAAAACCTTTTAAGCCTTCTTGGCTGTATATTCTCGTCAGGTTTAGCTTTTATGCTATGTGTAGCTTCAAACTGGATTTCACCCTCCCAGCACTGCCCTGGCCTCCTTACGTAGCATCCCCTTAAAAGGATATTTCACATAATTGTGCCTTTGATTGGTGGCTAAGATTAAAAATAATTTGGGTCCAATGAATTAAAGCCTTTTTAGTCAAGACTAAAAAAAAAACAATTCCATATGTAAGTCTTAAATTACTTATATTTATTATTGTACTCTTATAATCTTTAATCTTCCCCCATCTGAATGAAACAAAATATATTCACCACATATATACATCACCGTTTTAAGATTTAAATAAATTGTACTGCAATGTTGCAGCAATTAGCATATTAATATACAACATTTCAGGCTAATATGTACAAATACAAATTCACTCACCCCTGCATGCTAAATGCTTGAAGACATGCCAGCCTGACCTACTTCCTGATTATTTCAGCTAATAACTAACTACAGTATCTGACCACTTGGGGGCAGTCACAGAAGATGTTCAGTTGATTCCCCAGAACGAGATAGTGATGTCATAGCGTACGTAAAGCACTTTTTATTTTTATTAACATCAAACATGTTAAGAAGGGAAACAGTATGTCAGCAGTTTAAGATGACAAAATGACATTTCTCCTTTAATTTCTAAACAACATTGTGTAGCAAACTTCATGATCTTTGCTAAAGAGTTTGAGACTTAATTTGTCTTCGTAGACTGGACTTTCTTGGTAGCTCAGGTCTTTCACCAGCAAAGTTATCAAACTATCCCACTAATAAAGCGTTAAACTGGAATATGCTTTATAAAGACAAGAGTTTGGATTCTCATTAACAATACACACGTTTCTAGCAGGTGTAGGACATGTTGCCACTTCAAAAATGGGTAAATTCCTAGTTTTCTGCTAAACAGCACTTTACATTTGTGTTGTTTAGCAGTTCACATAGTTTCCTGCTAATCCTTAAGCCGGCTGGGAATAAATAAAAAAAAATTGCAGGAAGCTCATAAGTGGTCCGGTTAAACTAAACAAAAAATTGACACTTTATGAGGATCAGAGTGCATGTACACACTCTTAAGGTATGCCATATACAGACAGTGGATTGGGATGGGCACAGAGAGCCCACTGCAGCAGGGAGTATAGAAGACTGCATTAGCATTCCCCATTTAGCTACTACGAGGCCGTTTCTGTGGCAACGTGCTGCCGAGTGGTAACTAGGCGACAAGAGCATGGCTGTGTGTGTATGCCCTGCCTGTGTGCTATTGGCTTATTGATGAAGGGGAGGAGAAGGACCCAGTATACAAGACAAAAATGTACATAGACAAACAATAAAAATTTTATTTATAAATCTTTTCCTGAATGCCATTTTTTTGCGGCGCTGATGCATTAGGGACCCGATGACTCGAGGTGGGGAGCCTTCACAGCATGACCCGGTGACATTTGCGCTTTATGGTATCTTGGCACCCCCAGCTAAAGGCTCCATAGAGAGCTAATGTCATAGTGAGATACAGTAAAGGAGGTCAAGTAGCTTCTATCATCGGGAAAAAAAGGCATAATGCCACTGGCTGATAAATTGCTGTTCTCTGTGACAGTATGCTGCACAGTGAAAAATGGGCTGAAAGAACAACAATGAGACCCCTGCCTTTAATTCCTCTGTGTGCTGTACACTACCTAGGTGAGCATCTTGTCAGATCAGCATGTCATTTTCATAATAAACAGCAAACTGTTCAGAGTGTTTGTACAGCTTCCCATTAGGCCGTATTTGTCTTTGCCCATCAACATATTGGCTTGTGGACGGTAGGGAGCTGAGGAGTTGCCAGCCTGCTCTGGTCTGAGTGTAGGAGTTGAGAGGGGAGTCAAAAGGTTGAGGCACATGCCTTCATATAAGGTTGTGCTCTCATTTTGCTTTCGCCTAATCGGTGGGAAGAGACACAAATGCAGAGATGGAGGGAAAGAGTCGGGGATAGTTAGCAGTAGGCTGACATGTCTTTGTTCAGACCCAGTGCTGCAGTGTGCTGCAGTGCAGATGATGTCATCTCCACCTGCTGCCTGCTGCTCCAAATGCGATGCACGTCCACTGCAGAGGGAGGATGGGGGTAGAGACGAGTGGGAGGAGACAGGGAAGGTGAACAGCCAAACGGTACTGTAACCACACTGTGACGCCATGAGGGCCCTCCCCCTCTCCGGTTTACTCCCTTGTGACAGTGCACGGTTGCAGAC
Organism: Girardinus metallicus; assembly: GCA_903067095.1. Lineage (NCBI taxonomy): Eukaryota > Metazoa > Chordata > Actinopteri > Cyprinodontiformes > Poeciliidae > Girardinus > Girardinus metallicus. The sequence goes on from CAEGAE010075269.1 coordinate 5,898, forward strand.
GTGGTCATTGTCACACATTACGACCAGATTTTGACAAGGTATTTTAAAACAACCCTGCCTGCAAAAAATTAACTAAAAACTCTGTAAGAAATTTTAAAGTGTGCTTTTTCAGACAAGTTGAATGTAAAGTTAGTGGTTTTTATAAAGTTTCTGTAGATGAATGTGGAGATCTATTCTCATGCTTTTATTGGGAGCCTGATCTCCTACCATAACCAGACAAACATTTACGCACATTTCTTTTAAACATTGCATTGAAATAGAAATCGCCTCACTCCTTTACTGAATTAAACCCCAAACATTACAATCTCAACCCTCAGCAGACCTGAACTCATTCAATTCCAAGGTATGCAAAAACACAATTTACTGAAAATTAATCTAATCAAAACTACTACCACAGCTAAGATTTTAAATATTTTTCTGCGTAAGTGAATATGAAATTGTAAATGATGACCCAATTATACTTTGCATGCTTTCCTATGTGTATGTGTAGCTTTATTTCCTCGAGGCAATCTGGATTGATCTCAAAGATCAAAAACATGAAAATCCAGCAAGAGGCACAACTGAAATTGCGACTGCAAGGCTGCGGGCCCCCGGGGCTCTGGAAACCACACAGCATCAATTCAGAAATCTACAAGCTAAAAACCACTTAACAAAATCTTTTGTTTGATTTTTATGTTAATAACATCTAATAACTTAAACACTGCTAATTTAACAATTTCTATTTCCTGAGTCTAAGCTACAGTGAGTTCATGTTCTAATTGTCAGATTTAAATTGTAGTATTGCAAATCACCCTAGATGTTTGGTCTAGTATCTAGTGAAAATATTTTAGTGCACTTGAAATACGACAATATTTTAGTGCACTTGAAATACAACTTTAAGTAACTTTTCAGCAAGATATAGAAGCTCGTTTTAAGTAAGTAAATTATTGATACAAAAATCATTGGTGCCAGATTATTTCATTTGAAGTGAAATAATTTGCCAGTGGAACTAATACTTTTTAAATCAATAGTAAGGACTTATTGACTTAAATCAAGCTTCTATATCTGAAAAGTTACTTGTAATATAGGTTAGTCTTATTTCAAATGTAGTCAGGTCTTTGCTGTGGAAACTAGATCAAAAATATCTGGTAAGATTTTGTGTTTTTGCAACTCGAACTGTACAAAAGCAACTTCACTAAACAAAACTAAGCAAGTTAAATGAGGAAACCACAGAAATTATAATATAGCTCAAATTACCCTTAGTTTTACAGAGCAGTAAGGAAAAATAATTTGCACTGGGATAAAAGTATGCAACGTGTCTATAAATGACTTACTCACGGGAGCTAAATACCCCTAAATAAATAAATTTCAAATGAGCTTTTTACCCAAGGACTACATAATCTGTAAACAGTGTGAAGTGATTGTTGAGCAAAACATCAAAAGTGAGCTATAAAAAATTATGTTTACTCGAAGTCTAGAGAAAGGGAATGAGCTGATGTGATTGATAAATCTCCCAGCAGGAGTTCACTCACTTATTTTGATTTGATCACAGGATCATAAGTCACATGGCCTAAACAGAGAGTTGCTGGAACTGCTTTAATATTTACAAGAAATTGTTACATAAAATTTTAATTTTAATGATTTTTAATAGTGCCTAAATAGAAATAAACTGATCCAAAATGACTTGTTAGGGGGGGAAAACAATTAACAGGGGTGTGAAATTGAGGTAGGATTTGAGACAGAGTTATTTGGTAACATTATCAGGATACTTTAAATTCACCCTCATTAGAATAGTAAAACTATCAATGAGCAACAAATGTAGATATGTTTCTAAATTATATTCTATTAAATTTTCGGTTAAGTTCTGTTTGTTTACACATCACCACGTCACAGCAAATTTCAGCCGAAGTCGCTTTTCAAGACATACAGATCCAATTCATATCTAATGGCTCCATTTTAACAGGAGGAAGCATTCAGCAGAAACTCAGTATGAGTGACCCTGTGCTGCAACCAAATACAGCAAAAGAGGAGAAATTGAGAAAGTCACAGTTTGTTTGAGGGAAATCTCTTTAATCAGTTTCTAAGTGTTGTAGTTTAAGGTGTTCTTTATGGGTTTTTATAATATTTGTGACAAGGCATGACTGCTGTTTTCTTAACTTCAAGTTCTGTCAAAGGGCACCGGAGCCCTGAGAGAGAAGCAAGGATCAGAGGACTTTCTATGGTATAATCCACAGTGGTCTACAGTATCTGATCAATGACAGCTCTAGGACATGGCAGCAGCTTCTCATGAGACAGGTTGATATACTCAGGGATAAGAGAATGAAGGACAGCGCTGCTTATTAAGACCCAGCAGAGCTTGATGTCAGAGCAAAGGGGCCACAGGAAGAAAGAAGGCAGCAGGGGAAGAGCGAGAGTAAACCTAACACCAGGGTGAAAGGGAAAGAGAACAGGACAAGAGACAAGAAGAGGTTCAAGAAGAGGAATAGGAGAAAATAGAAAAGGGCAGGAATTACAGTGCATGACAAGACAGGGTCTGCTAGTGAAGCAGGATGGAGAATTTAGTTGACCCTACTTAGAAATGTCAAGGATGAGAGCAGGAGAACTATTACTGGAGTGAACTACAACTGCTGGAGTGGAGCTGTAGAGTCTAAGCACAGATTTATAGACCTTACTATTGTACCATTTCAACAGTAAATCACTGAAATTAACAAGTCTTTACCACATAATGTCAATACACAGCACAGAACAAAATCCTCGACAACCACATCAATCTGACTTTGGAATAAATTGCGTTTCCGCTTGCCATACTTTGGGTTTGTTATTGAAGAAAGACTGTCATCTTTTATCCTCATAGAGCTCACTTCTGATTGACTATGACAGAACATCTTTAATCCTCACACCCCAACCTCTGGTCCTGTTCATGCCAATCAAGTTCAGAACTGAACCTCATTATCCTCCTGCAGCTACGCACATTCTCACATGTAAACCCTATGGAAGGACCAGAGGCCGGCCTCCCTCTGGGTCTTTGTGTGGTACTAGCCCCTGATTGACAGGGGCTAGTATTTGTGACCATGGAGAGGAAGAGTCCACACCATCTGTCAGCCGCCCTCACAGCTGGAAGACATGGCCGTGTGTGCATCAAAGACATACTATCCTCGCTTTAAGTTCTTCTAAGAGCGGTGATTGAGTAAGATTTTAATTGCTCAAAGATCAAGACTGCATGTCGTGTAACTGAGATATCCATAATTTGTTTAGAATCTATTTGTCCAATCATCTGCTATTCGGTTTCTTTAACTCGTGGCCAGCAGTGGGAAGGGGCGCAGGGCACACCCTGAGCGGATCGTTCATCCGATGTATTACAAGGTTTGGAGACAGACAAATGCAATAATATTTTTAAAGGTGTAGTTTTAGATCTCTCTGCAGCTACACTGCCTTGCAAATGGAGTCACATCCCTGAAACTTTTATATATTTGTAATCTTATTACCCAAAAAATAGGAAACTTGGTTCCTGCAAGTTTTTTCAAGTGTCCCTGCTCTAACGCCTGATTAAAAATAATTTAATTCTCATTTAATTTTCATTTCAGTCAAGTGATTTCAACGATGGAAACATCTAAAACATGCAGGAGACAAACTCCCCCGTAAGGTACACCAACACAGAGTAGCACATAACTGTGAAGTGGAAGGAAATTTTTTTTTTTTCAGCAAATACAAATCTTAAAAGATTGGCATGGATTTGAGCCTAGTCCTCGGTACTTCAACACCCCTAAATAAAAGCAAGTGGAAACTTGCATTTAGATGTGACATAATAAGTTAAGGTGGGTCATATCAGAATAAATTAGCACCAAAAAGACAAAGGTACACATCAGGGAGGTCAAAGAAAGAGAGACACACTTTAAACATCTCGCTGAGCGATATTAAATCCACGATCCAAAAATGGAAAGAATAAGGCTGAACTACAAATCAAAGGAGCTCTGCATTGATAAATTAGAGAGGCAGCAGAGAGATCCGTAGTAAATCTGGAGGAGATTTAGTGCTCCCAAACTTTTTAGCCTTACTTTTTCTAGTTTAAAAAAGTGGTGTTTATGAAAATCTTGCAGGAAGAAAGTCCTTTTTGAAAGTAACCCATAAGAAGTTCTGTTCCTCTTTTCCACAAGCCATGTTGCGAACACAGGAAACGTGGAAGAAGGTGCTGAGACCTAAAGCAAACATTTAAAATAGTTTTTGTCACACATAAAGCTGTCATAGTCAAAGAATTAGAATATGTGTTATAAAGAGGCTCATTTGTCAGATTAAAAGCACCTTATGAAAACAGCAACCATTATTAAACATCAACTTCAATAAGCCCAAATTACTGTATTAAAACTTAATTCTAGGGCTGTTGTAAACGAATATTTTAGTAATCGAGTAATCTATCGATTATTCTTGCGATTAATCGGGTAATCGGATAAAAAAAAGATAAAATAAAACATTGGTAAATCTAACATAGCAGCAGAATTACTATCGCATATCAAAATCAGTCCAATTTTTCACATTTGAGCTTCTCTAACAGTTACTTTTCTGTAGTTTAGAAAATTAACCTGTAACAATAA